>CAAKHB010006119.1:112586-135059 GCA_901007665.1 Aeoliscus strigatus | reverse complement strand
GGTGAGAGTGAACCCTGATCTACAGCCAAGCTGGCACATCATCCCCTGCACCCTTAGTGAACCCAATTCACACCACTTCAGTGGAAAGGCGGCAGAGGTTGGGAAAGAAAAAAAAAAAAACAAACACAAAATGTACACAACTGAAATAGCTCAGAGAGGCCAAGGATAGCAACAGGAGCAGTCGTGTCGATGCAGATGTGTGCTGAGGCTGGAGGGTGTGTGTGTGGGGTGGGGGGTGGGCTGGGGTAGTGGTCCTCAAGTTCTGTGTGCCAGCATTATGCTTGGGACGGCCATGGCACCTTTCCCCAAATGAACAAGAGGGACATGGCAGGGTGCCGCCTCGCTCCTCTCTCCCTCCATCACCCCTTTGAGCCCACGTGTTTAGTTCAGCTGTTCGTTTTCATCTTGGACCAGTTCGATACTTCATGGTGCTGCTTTCTCTCCGCACGTATTCAGAGACTCGTCCGTTTCAGACTTCCAGCCACAGTTTGTTGGGTTTTTTTGAATGTCAAGTCATTTTGTGTACATCCCGTATGTGTTTCAAGCCTCCTGTGTCAGTCCAGAGGCAGGCGCCGATGAGTCCTCAGCCCGGGAGGCAAACTTTGCCTGCAAAAAGCAGCCCCACTATAGTGAAGAAGATGGAGAGGACGAACAGCACATACGAAGAGCCGACCACCGTGTTATTGGGAAGTTTGTACGGCTGGCCTCCCACCTCGTTTATGTAGAAGCCTATGGGGAAGATGAGTGCCGCCATGCAGAACAGGATCACTGGAAGGAAGAAGAAAGACCAAACATTCATTTCCACAAGCAGACACTTCTTGATATTTTCTAAATGTTTTTGCCTTTCATGAATATATCTCCCCTTCGGGCCCTAGAAGTGACAGACTCAGTGAGAAGACAAGACAATCACTGTCATAAACACCATAATGTCTACGTGTTATTGAGAACAGCAGCCTGAGAACATGAAGACAAACATGTAACGCCAGAGCCCGAGAGCACTGGCATGGAACTTAACATGTTGAAAATAAATGTTCCATGTAAACACCAACGACGTGTGGATGAGGGAACTCATTGAGACAAGTATATACACACACACACACACACACACACAATACTGTAAAAGCTGTATAAGATGCAAGCTTCTGCCATTCAGTAGGGTCTTATATAAATCACAATATTTCTGAGGAGCAAGTGGGGGCAGCATCACATCGACGTATGGAGCCTTATACAACTACTGTATTTTTCCACACTTCTTCACTGCAGCTTGTGTCTTCAGACTATAAATGAGCTCTTTAAACCACCTCAGGCTGATTAAAATTCCTCTATAAGCTTAAAGATGCAAATCAGTTATCAGATCTACAGCTTTCTTAACAGCCACATCCACCTTTGTTTACTCACCATGATAAGTCAAACTAAAAAAGCAAACAAACAGGCCATTCAAACGATAAATACCAAGACAAGAAACGGATTGTCACTTGATGTTATATAACAGACTAAATATAGCACATCGACGTTATAAAACTAACTTTGATACTACCTTTGCGTATTTTTAAAGGGGCAGCGAGTGATCTTTTAAAATAGCATAGAATCAGCTGACAGTTCCACCTGACAACGTCTCATCGCCATTTTTAGGAGCAGAGAGATATCAAATTACACGCGGCCTAAAGCGGTTTTCCTTTTTTTCCCCCCCAAACAACTGCACTTGTCACTGAATGCATTTGCACGACAACTTCACGGTTTGTGTCAGGGGCCAGCTAATTGCTGAAACCGCCTGGCTGTCATGGCGACCACCACGACGGACATCCTTGCAGATAGTAGTGTGTGAGAGAAGAGACAAAGCAACGAGGGCTGGGTAGAATGGAGCCAAGATTTAAACCCTATCCCTGTATCGAGCAGTCGCTAGCTTGTCATCTTGCGGATGCAGACAGACAAACTGGCATCATGGTGTACTCATTCTAATCTCTTATTAAAATCAAATCACCGTGAAATCTAAATTGGAAGCAGCAGTTATCCAGCCACTCAGGTCATTTTATGGATTTCTGCATGACGCCGTTTGGCTTTCACAAGCACTTAACTTCCTCCTTCATGTCTAAATGGCTGCTGGAAAACTATTATTTTGGAGGAGGCAACTACACCTGCTTCCAGGTTTCAAATGAAAACCACGAAGCATGATACTGCAGATATCTGTGTAAGTGTCAGTAGTATATGCTTGACGGTATCACAACTGCACTGAATGGGTTTTACTCCAAATGTGGGCAAGCTGGAACCGAACTGTAAAAATACATTTCCCCAATATACATTTTGTTGAGACAATAGTCCCAAACTGTCACCTTGGAAGGAACTGCGACTGAAGTTCAACCGCCCTAAACTCCTATTTCTCTCCAGCTCTAGTTACACTGAATTCAACAACACAACTGATCCATATTCAGAGGTTTGGCTCCGTGATCATCATATCTTCTGCACACATCCTGCGCTGTCTGAATAAATCCAGCAGACATAATTCGAACTGCATCAGCACACACTCACGACATTTTGCCCTACAGTTAAGTACGGTCCTCCCCCTCACAGCTCACTGCTTCCATCCAGGTTGAGCCAAAGTGTTTTATGTTATGTGTTTATGTTAAACTTACAGTCATAAATTATTATAAGTGACCAAATGTATATATATATTTTTTGTATGTATTGTCGGCATCACGGGCCAGGTCACACCTTAGGGAAACACTGATGTGTGTACAGAGGGACAGAGGCAGCCTGTGCTGGTCACACAAAGCTGTCCATTCAGGTACCAGTGGCCTGGAGCCAGTTAAACTACGGGCTAGACTGGACGCCTTCTCCCAGCCTTCATCACCTGTTTGCTGTGCATGAACTGCTACCAAATGAAGTTTACTCTGCCTTCCTTCCCTTCCATGTGGGTCTTTACATTGGCTCGGATCTCTACAAACATTATTTACTAGTGGTGAGGTTGCAGATAGCCGGCGACTAAATACCCCTTCAGTCACCCGCCTATCGTGTCAAGCGTGAGGGAAAACCTATCACAGTGTGACGTGAATCAACGCTTGGGTGCTTTTGCCGCCAGCCCATGTTGTTGTCTGAGACATGATGGGAAAATGCTGGGCATCCTACAAACTGTGGCCTCACATGATGCTGCAGACATGTTGGTGCAACAGCACCATGAAACTCATGAAATCCCAGCAATTCTTATTATCCAACAAGTTATGAATATCATCCTAATTCCTGACATAGATCTCCCTACACACTGGCCCTTAAACATGTAATTGTGGCCAATGCTATACAGAGAGGTGTGACACTCACTACAACAGTGCACCGACACACAACACACAAATAGTGTTGTAGGTGTCTTTTCATCCTTTTCCTTCCAGGAGAAACAAAAAGCCTTGAGTTGAGAGCTGAAAGCCGGGTGAGGTGTCACAGACAAGTGTCAGCTGACGTAGGTTCTAGAACTGACAACGAAGCTCCATCTATGCGTCACAGCCACCGCGCTGGTGGCTGTGTTTCCTCATTTGAACTAAACATCAGGCTTTAAAGCAAATACAAAGACCCGTATTACTAATAATCCTCTCGTCTAATATTGACACCAGCAGCATAGCGTGGGGAATAGGGTGACAACTGCTCACAGTTACCATGGCAACACCCTTACTTTCCTTTAAGTGTGATTGTGAAACAATGACTCAAACGCCTTTTAATTCAGCTTGTGACACAGATCTGGGCAAACTGGACAGGCAGTTAGTTAGTAGACGGTTTGGTTTAATGTGGTGACTCATTGGATATTTGCATATTGTTTGGATGAGTTACAAAAGCGTTCATCTGCAGCTGGTGTAACATGCAAAAAACATGAGGGGAACTGGGTGCTTGCAGAGCAAAGACGGCGCAGAGTCATAAAACGCCCCCATCATTCAAAGGAGCATTGCGCTTTCACAGGTTCCATGGCTGCCCTATCTGTACTTGTGTGCTGGAGGCTGTCTATTCCCTGCATTGACCCACCAGTCAAACTCCAGCTTCCCACACAGCTGGGCAAAAGAGAATAGATGGATACTGGAAGTACATCTCTACAGAAATTGCGTTCAGGCAAAGAACAGAGTGAAAACACAAGAGAAATCGACAATCGCACGGCACCCACTCAGGTACCAGGGGAGTCGCGGTTCTCCATCCTCCAGCTGCAGGCAGCAAGAGGAGCTGAGAAACACCAAAAGCTCTCATAAATGTGTGACTGCAGCCAAACACACAAACACACACCCTCACACAGCTTCCCCACATCACACACCACCACTATGCAACAGTAAAAGCACATATTTTATACTCATGACTGATTTTGTTTTGATGATAATGGAAACATCTGAAGGCTGTCCATCATTTGCCACATTACAACACCGAGGGTGATAGATCAGGATGCATGGCATCTCCATCCAGTGAATCCAGCACCTGCAGCATTTATCGTCCAAACCTCTGATCACTTCTCAGAGAACAAGGATCCTATCTTCAAAGCTCTGGCTAAAGTGGTGCTGGTCGATCCAGTCTCCAATGTGGTAGCAGAGCTTTGAGTTCACTTTCAGAACAAACTGAATAAAGTCTCTGTTGACCGTTTCTCTCTATATCCTTTCGGTGTACAAAATGTTATTATGATCGCGGTGTTAATTAAATGCCTTTAAAAACGCTCTAGCTCATCATTAAAAAGGAAATTGAGGTGATAAAAGATTAATTGAATTTTAACAACCCTGCCTATACAATGACGTGTATCACATGCACAACTGAGCTAAAACAGAGTGTCACACCTGTTCTCTCATTAATCTAAGGAATATGCTAATGATGCAAAGGCCATTTTTTTCTAAAAGCTGTGTAATGACAGCTGCAGTGGAGACAGAGTGGAACCTGAGGAAATTGTGCTGACGTCAGGTCTAGTGAGGCAGATCTATTGAATTAAATAGGAATGTCATTGTCCTGGTGACTTACTGCCGGTGAAGGCGATCCAGCGGGCATATTTGGTGGCTTCTCTGCGCCAGTGCGATGCCACAAGCAGTCCGCATGTGACTGTGAGGGATATGATGCCCATGATGATGAAGAAAAGTGTGGTGACCCACTCTGGAGGCAGCCGCGGTGGAATACATGTCCGGTCTCTGCCGTGGATGGTCTGACATTGGCGGACGAGGCCGACTGTGAGGGCACCTGCAGGGAGAGATGGAACGTCATTTCATACAAACCCACAAACCACAGAACAGGTTTACATTACCAGTTCCACAACTTTAACACATATACAACATTTTTTTGGAACCACAAAACATGCTGTACTTAAACATGTCGACACGATAGAGGCTCATTATACATGATGGTACCCGTTCAATTCCACATCTTTTTTGGAATCCAAAGGCCCGTGTGCAACATATGCCGAAAAAGCATTTGCTACTGAAAGGAAAAGGGGGAAAAAAGGATGTATACATTCAGACTGGTGGCAAGCAGCATCACGTTTGAAAAAAAAAAATGTTTTCAAATGAATCAACGACAAGGTGCTAGACCGGCTGCTCAGCAGGTAACAATGCAACCCTGGGACAGATGCAGTGGAAGAAATGGATTTTTTTTAATTTGTCACAGGCTCAGAGCCTGCAAGGCTGGGTGGGTGAGGTGGTGGGGGGGCTCCTTTTTCACTCTGTTGGACCCAATTATAACATTGTCTGAGCCATTCTCATTGCTCTTCCACACAGAAGAAGACAGGACGCAGATCAAATAAATTCTGCCAATTACTGGATTTATCGCACATAGGTTGGACTCTGAGCAGATATAGTGCCAAGAAGAAGTTGCAGTTATAGGCAATCAAATTAAAAACTGTTAAAAAATTAAAGGATGGATTTCATATAGGGACTTACATAATACAAATAAAAATGTTTGTTCTTCTTTCATGGCTTCCACTGTCTCTACGTTCGTACACCTGCTCTCATTAAAAATGGCACGATGTGACATTCCACTGCATTTATCCATGTCAGGGATAGAACTCGGAGCAGGAAATGCTTCAGTGATGCAGACACTCTGGATGGACGTTCTACAATTAGGGTGCGTCCTTGAGGGGAAATTCTCCTTGAGTTAGCGAAATGACTCAGGTCTCTGGTGATCACAGGTCTCAGCAAATTAGTGTGTAGACAACTGACTGCAAAGAGATAGGGAGTCTCCATCTGAGAAATTAATGAAGGCGACCATGTTGAAGGTTTGTGGTAGAGCACACGGCTTGGTCGAAAAAGAAACAGAAGGAGTCCAGCAGTGCTAATGGTCTGGTCTGAATACTAACCAGACCATCACACAAGCAAAGGGACGTTTCCAAGTGTTTATTTAAGATTCTAAAGTGAACCGAGGCCTTATTATCAACACCGGTAGCGTCTCCTTGGGACAAAGGGCATAAGCTGGAGAAAACACTCGCTCCTTTGACCACAAATCCATTCACTGAAAACGCCAGTGTGGGCGACGTCACAAAAGTTCAACAGCGCCTCAGCAGGTGGGCAGACGTGCACATATGAAAAAGGTCAAGGCCCTTCCTCGCTCTGTCTGGCACCAGAACCCAGACGCTCGAGACAAAATGTTTACAGAGCGAACAGCTGATGGAGCAAAACACCACGCTGAGTCGAAACCCCTTGAAACAGAAAGCTGCATGTGAAAAGAAAAGGTTTCTTATGGCCCCAGGGGCCTGGTGGTCTCAAACTGTGAAGAGGAAATCCTGTCCCCTTTAACACCCAGTGGAAGAGACCCCCCCAAACACACACACACACAGTGGTTCATTAGGAATCTCTTCATCTAATCACTTGGCTGAAGACAATGGCGTAATTGTAAACTTGTCAAATGGAAGAAATTGAGGAAAGAGAGGTGCGGGTACAAGGACGCTAAAAAGCTGAAGACAAAAGTTAGATGGCTGTTAATGACTCTGCTTTACAACCATTTCCCCAGAACGTTCCGGTCTCCTGCTGTTTCATGGGGTGACAGAGGGGGTCCTACCACAACGGAGGCAGACATGCAACGGTTCGTAGACACGAGGTAAACAACAAGCAACAAACAAGCACAAACACATGGGTCCACTTACAAACAAACTGCTGGTCAGATTGTCAGGACAATTCGGCGTTCAATTCTAGTCCTCTGGGAAATACGCAAACATACATTTTACCTGCAAAACCACACACAGCATAAATTAAAGTAAGAGTGTGAAGCATATTGACTGTGGGCATACGAAGGCTCATGACGGTGACTGAAAGCAGGAAACAACAAACAATACTCCCATTATTCTGTTGTCTTCTTTAAGATCTGACCAAGTCTATTTTGAGACCCTGCTGACTCGTACGCCTCTGTTGTGCCCTCCAGTGATCACAACACGCCTCTCACCATGTCTTGGTCCAAATGAGAGGAAATGAGGGCAATGGCGGCTCCTCTTCAGCATGGTGATGCTGTCATTAGCGGAGCACTGGGGCTGCTGCTGTTTGGGAGCTCTGGAGGGATGAGTCAACGGGCCTCTGAACTGTGGTGGGCGGCTAGTGGGCAAAGCGAAAAACAGCCAACAGCTGCTTCTGCTGGAGCGTTTTCGAGCGCCCACTTCCATTGTAGGAGCGCGCGCACGTACACAAACACATACAAACACACATCACCTCCGTCATCTCCTGTTCTTCTGTCAAACCACTGGCACTTCCACATGTAAATTGTAGGGGTGTAACAATGCATCAATTAATTGATTAACGATCCAATTACATCAATGCAAAATGAAATCAATCTATAGCGTCACCTTCAGGATACTTTATTTTGAAATTCACACAGCACGTCACAGCCACGCCGCCTGGGCATGTCATGGGTCATAGCTACCAGCATATGAAAAGACAAAAGGAAATCTGCTCACCTCTCGGGAATAAGTCAGCAGTCTGGAAACATTTGGGATGCATTCAGACAGAACATGGGCCATATGCAAACAATGTGGGTCGAAACATGACAAAGTTGGCCGTGCATCTCAAGAAGAAACACGGCACTGACACCACATGCTAATGCTAGCTCCAGCTTCGACGAAATCTAGAGCGAGCAGCTAAAACTTAATAACTCCAAAAGGGCGACGAGTATCACAGCTGCCTTCTCCTTTTAAACACAGAGTGAAGATTTACGAAAATCCTGCTTGTATGTGTAAGAAAAGGAGGTTTAAAGTACCTTCCGGTTTGTTTTTTTAAGCGGTGAATGTTTTAAAGCTCAATATCTCTTTTTGTGTGATTAAAGGTCATCAAACACTTAACTGATCCAAAAAAGTGCACTAGTGAGAGAACGTGAGAAATGTGAGACCTAAGTGAACAGAAGGTCTATTTTTTGTTGAAGAATGACGTTTTCTATTTAACTAACTGGAAGAGCTCTGAAATAAAAATATTCTGGTTGTGTTTGTGAGTTGATGAAACGACTATCAGAGGGACATATGATGTAGCGTCATATCTATCACAGTCTCCTGAATCAAACCAAAATCCTATCGCGACAGACTTTGTGATATCAGCAAAATTCGTATCATCATCCAAACATATCGATATGATATCGTATCGAGAAGCTGGTGATTTACACTCTTAGTAAATAGTTATACTTGAAATACTTCACGTATACTTCATGCATATTTGACGTGTCTAACATTGAATGAACTGCTCATGTACAATCGTGCAGCCCTACAGCGAAGAGCCTCTTTGTATGTCCAGTCCCCGAACACAGAACACAAAGATGCAGAAGGATGTATGAAATTAATATCACCAGTGTGTAATTATTAGTTTATGGCTGAAACACTGAGCAGAATCTTTTCAGTTCCTCCTTGAGTCCAAGCATTGAGTGCTGAATTAGACACTGTGTTCAGGAGGTTGGGACCAAAATTGCAATTGGTTCAATCACACTAACTTAACTAAGCAAAGCAACATTCAGAGTAAATTGACAGGGTTGTCATGAAGTGTTGACACTGCATCAGTGCAGTAGTCATCTGTCTGGGACCACTGAAAATATAGCTATCGAGTATTCATTCTGTAAATGATTACTTCTTATACTGGATATTCCAGTAATCCAAATCCACACACAAACTAAAGGTCTTGTACAAAATCATCCGGATCCATATTTCACATTAGCAGTATCTATTTGTTATACACAGACAAGAGCAGCAGCGTGATGAAATCTGCTCCACTATGAGACAAGATTTGAGAAAAGCGCAATCAGACGTGAATAACATTTTTCTGGTAGAACTTTTGTCAACGTGATATTAATTAAGTAATATTAGCGAAAACTGTTCATCATCAGCCCCAAAAATCCAGCACCTGTCAGACTCCAGTGTTATGAATAATAATAATAAAAAAAAACAACAACTCTGGATTAATAAAATCTTCCATGCTGAACATGTTTGGTCTGACATGGAGATTTACATTCAGTGATGAAAAGATGGAGAGGATAATGTCGCAGCATCTTGTTTGTGTGGAGATAAAACCTTGATTGAAACCACAAACAGTGCAGCTGAAGCTGTATTTAGCAGCTTCCCGTCACGACTGTCACCTTGAGTTCCTCGTCAACGGCGGTCTTTCACAGTTCTTGCAACAGGCTCCGCTTTCAGACAATGAAACACTCCGCATTAGATTGATGATGGTTGTACGTTCTACAGTAGACATGTTGAAATACAAGTTTCAAATTGTAACTGGTGCATGAACAGCGAAAGCAGGTATGTTGAAAACTCGTCAGACATTCCACAACTGTCTCCAACGGGCTCTGAACTGTAGCATCTGTCACCGACCTCCGACACTGCCGTGAAGACACTCAGCCTGTGATGCAGCAGTTTAGAAGTGCCAAGAGAATGACATCCATTGCAGTGACAAATATGGAGGGCAGTCGTTGGCGGAGCTGCTGAGAATCACACGCTCTGTCTGACACTGCCGCAACAATGGCTTTTGTCATGAAGCTCAGCACAGGAAATCCACTTTGGCTGTTATTGCCAGAGGATATCACACTGAAGTGAGGACAGTGTCAAGTATCCCCACTGTCTTTTGTCTTTGATGACAGCGCCGTGTTTTCCTCCCTCAGGTGTGCATTATCTCCAGGGGGTTTGGCTATTGTCATTACCTCTTGTTTGTATTTTAATTCTAGACAATTATAACGAAAAACTTAATTATACACAGTGCACACATGAAATGAGCTACTCTTAAGCAAGTCATTGAGACAAAAGGCTAAATGCTAACCTACATGGAGCATGGTGTGCTTGTGTTTATCATCTTCATATATCAGCTCATCGTCCCACCAATCCCCTGTATACCTTGGCATCAGGCAGGCAGCCCATAAAAACAAAAAACAAAAAAAACATCAGCTGACTACGAGAACAAAGATGACAGTAAATTCCTACAAGAGCATGTTGTCAAATCACAATGCAACACAGCAGGTAACCGGCTGACTGACGGCAACACACGAGTGGGACGAGTCAACAGAGGTGCTCCGTTAATGATGGCTTAAATAATTCACGACTCTGTGCAATACGTTAGTATACTAGCAGCATGTTTACGGAGATTTAACATGACAAGTCCAGCAGGGATAAAATAACAGATATAACGCACTGAGATAGAGGAGGAAAGGTCACCAGACCATCACTTATTAGGGCTTTGACATGACACCAAATGACCTTTTTGGTTGGCAAATATAACAGATAAATATAATTTGCAATCCTTTTTCAGATATAGATAATAATCTGTGTTATACAGCTGAGGGTTTTTAACAGCATAAAAACATACATGTGATCTACACAAACCGCGGGCTTCTGTCTGGGCTAAAAATATGAAATTCTGCAAAAGCAAACATTCCGACTAAAATTAGTGTACTATTACACATCCAGGGCTGCTACGCTGTCAGGGTGGTGAGGCAAATGGTGCTGGATTGCAAGTGTTCTCACACCAACACGTCACGTACGGCACATCGCAATCAATGTGATGGCAACATGAAAGCTGCAACGGTGAGGGGACAGCTGGTTCCAATGGACAGATACTTCTATTCATCTCCAAGAGAAATTCAAAATACTGCACCCGCTCGACTCCACACCTTCACTCTGTAAATGTAGGAGTTCAACTTTCTGCACATGAGGCGTTCAGAAATGTGGATCTTAGTGGGCTGGTAGCATACAATTGAGAGTCTAATTTTAGTTGTGAGGCAAGTGAAAAAAACAGAAAGTTGTCTAGGCCAGCAGGGGATATATTGAGCAAATGCATTATTTGCCTTCCCTTGCCATCACCCACAGCTATTATGGTGCAAATTGCTTGTTCTGTGGCTCTAATACAGTCTGGACGTGTATTGTTGAACCCTCCCTGACCCAGTTACTCAGCTGTCATCCTGCGGCAGAAACAAAGAGATGCAGCTGTCTATCAGTGGCATGAATGTGTTTTCAGGAGAGACAGTGAAGATGCACAAAATCACCAGGGATGCAAAAATATACTGATGACGACATGTTTGCACACAATTGAAAGGAAACTAAGTATCTAATCTTTTAAAGCTATCGATCCAGTGGGGCAACTGTCATGATGACGATGATTCTCAACCAGGGAGAGTGAAGCAATCAGATGTGAGGATGTCCAACAATGACAGCAGCATGGGAGGAACTGACTGGGCTTTGAGAAAGTAATACCATTTCAATAAAAAACATGTTGGAAATGAAATGACAGAGAAGAAGCTCAGGTGGTTGATGAAGCTGTGGTATAACTGGTCTGGGGCTGTGGAGGACAAAAGATGGGGCTGCTGATAAAACCCTCTAGAAAATAGGACACATCTTTGTTGTGGAGATTAACGGATGTTAAATACCCCTGTGATGTGGTGGGAGGGGTGGCAGTGGCAGGAAAACACAAAAAGCATGTTGTTTTACCTGCTGATTCACCAGTGTTGATCCAGTCTGGGTTTGCGATGCTGGCTATTGCAAAGATATCTGCTGCCAGAAACAGACACCCTGAAATGATCGTCAGTTTATCCATAGCGCCAGCTGATAAAGCCGTGGGGGGTGGGAAAGGTGGTGGTCGTTGTTCAAATCTGACCCCGGGAGACCCTGGGTGGGCTGTTATCAGGCTAACCTCGCCCCCCTCAGCAGGAGTCTAATGTGGAGGTTCTGTTGGGCATTTTGCAGCAGCGTTAGCTCCTTCTTGTCAGGTAGCCTCCAGCTACAAAGGCGGCACACAAAAGTATCACATCTCAAATGTCCGTTCTGGTCCAAGTCGAGATAAAAAAAAACAACAACAACGAAAACAGCGGCTCACTCAACGCCCCGAACCCGCTTTTGTTGTCCGCTGGATCCGTTCGGCAGCAGCCGCAGCGGCATCAGGTACAGCTGCGGCTAGCAGACGGTTAGCTAGCTAGTTGTCGGATTCGGGCTCGGTGAGCCGAGCTGCGGCCCAGATGCTGCTCGACGGGCGAGACCGCGACTGCGTTAGCATTTCAGGTGGTGTGTCACAAAAACGGGGGCGACCGAGAAGCGGAGTCCGCCGTGTCCGAGTTTTGAGCCAAGGTCTGCCGTTAACCGTCAGGAAAACGAGAGCCCATCACCCTCGCTTGTTTGTTCGAGCCCGTTCTCCTCCGCTGGAATAGCATCTGGTACTTTCAGTTCGTTCGTTAGCCTGCCAGCGTCCACTCCTCTTCTTCCCAGTGGGCTGGACTCGGTGCCGAAAGCGGCGTAATTCAACTTAAAAACCACCCGGTTGACGGCAGCGGTATTGTTGTGCTTTCCCCCAGTACGTCCACCGTTAGCTCAGCCTTCCTTTCTGCCAAATGACATCAAGCGATCAACCCCCCCCAGTCCCCCACGCAGCGTCGCACACACACTCGGCTCACTGTCCTCGCGTTCTGGGAGGGAGGGGGGGGGGGGTCTTTTGCGCTCCTCTCGCGATACTATGTGAAAGAAACGGGGGTCTCATCCTGGCTCTTGCTTTTATCCATCAGAAACACTAAAGTTTTATCAATCTAACGAATAGAATAATTTAATTCAGTGCACCGTATTTGATTAGTCTTGGGTGACCTTTTGATAAAATGTATACTTAAAATATTCAGTTATTGCCCCATGAGAGATCAAGTATTTACACACTGGGTTAGTCAGGTCTGCTCTCACCAACACATTTGACAAATGTGGTTGTCAAAGCTGAAATAGTTGCTCTGTTTGTGAAACATTGAATCATGTATGAGCTTTTAGGTCCCTCTGCTGGCTGATGATTCCAACAGGGTTTGTCTGATCCTCCCACTCTGCACACAACACTCTGGATTCATTCCCAGGAGACAGATTCAAGGGACAACAAGCTGGTTTAACTGTCATCACTTTAATTTACATAGATATACAGATCAACTGACAAAGATGCAGATGCTGCAGGACAGATTGGTGACTTTAACATGGATTCCAGGGGTGACAGGGCTCTTTCTTGTTGAAGCAGCCAGGCCCACAATGCCCGAGTTAAAACTGACACTTCCTTTGTTTCCATTTCATACTTCATCCACAAAGGGTGTATTAACGAGGCGACCACGCGCTGCCATGGTCTTCTTGCCGTCCATAAACGTCTTTGCAGCCTATAGAGAGACCAAGATTATTCCATCTGTGATTGATTTAATGACTCAGCTGGACCACAAGTCAAAGGTTCATTACAAATCAAATTCTGAACAGTTCACGTGTCAGTTCCATTTGCTCCATATATGTATATATATATATATTCATATCTTTTTTCCTAAACAAATTCAGATATTTAACATTTTTCTTAACTTATTGCCTTTTTTGTTAGCAAAACATCCGATTTCTTCCTAGCTCTGGTTGTGATGTGTCATCTCCTCTGAGGTGCAGGACTTTATATTGCACCAAAGGGAAAAACAAAAAAAAAAGCCAGTCAGCAAAAATGTGACCGGATCAAAAAACAGCCTGAGAGATAGAAGAAGTCCTATCTTATCTCTTCATTTAGTCTCAAGCTGCAAATAGTTTGTCAAAATGTAACATTGTTTATTTCAATATATCTTTATGTACATGAAAAGACATGTCAATTGCGTACAAAGTGACTGTGTGTGTGTGTGTGTGTGTCAAATCTTGTATTATCAGTTTTATAAATCACTGTTGTGGATGGAAGAAACCAAGTATAGCAAATATGGAAAACAGTGATAAGTAGTCATCTATTTCAGTGAAAGCGCTCCAGCGACAGACCACATGCTCATTTAAGACGTACATATCACAACCGTCACGTTCCAGGGACTCACCTTGACCACGGCGTCCTTGGTGATTGTGTCTAAAGCCTGAAGTACAGCTTCAGGGAGCTGGTACGCTGCAGTCGTCAGAGCCTGAGCACCTATCTCTTGCATTAAACCCTCAGAGCTCTCAACTGACATCAGGTACTCTGCTTTCACCTGGTTCCTGCGCAGACATGTCATCAGAGTGGAATGAAGGACTGTTCTCAGAGCATCAAACCTCCTTTTCATGAACTCACTTTGCTCTGGTGATGTCGGCCTCAGATACATTTCCCTCAGCCACGCCTCTCACCTGGGCCACTGCAGCTTTGATCACCTGTATGGAAAAAAAAAGGCAACGAGCCATGTTTGGATGAGAAAACAGCACAATCTGGCATCAGCCACATTTTCACACATTACATTTATCTGAGTAAGAGTAAAGCTGGCACTCACATCTCCTGCAGCATCAGCTTGTGCAATGGTGTAGACGCCAAAGAGGCCAGAATCAGAGTATGAGGCATTGAAGGCTGAGGCCTGGAAGACAGCCAGAGGTTAAACCCAATGGGAGACGGAACCAATGCAGTCAAGTGCAAGAATTACACACCACATATGGGTTATTTCCTTATTTATTTTAAAACCTTACATCAAAGGGCTGTGTGGTAGCCTTGGCGATACCCTGGCTCAGTTTGCTGGTGATGTTGGCGCCTCTTTTTACATGTGGGCCTGCTCCCAGAATCCTTTGCAGTACGCTGAAGGCATTCGCCTCTGCGCTTCCTGTCACACCCCCCTCGCTGGCAATCAGTGCATGAACCAGGTTGTCATTGTTGTGCATCCGAAGCTCACCTGCACACGCAAAGGACACCATCACGCCACAAGTGTAGACCGATCTCAAAGTGTGTTTGTTGTTGTTAACCACAATCTTTTACCTCCGCGGTACACGGCCTTCACCTGGGGCGCGCCAGCCCCACTGCGGACACTGAAGAGGCCCTCGCCCACCTGCCTCAGGACAGAGTGTTGTACACCTGGATGCGTAAAAACACCCACATTAGCACTCAGCAGTTTGATGCAACTTCAGTACTTGTCAAAATGGAGACAGGGTGAGAAAAGAGGAAAAGCTAGCAGCTGCGATGCAGATCGCACCCGTGAACACTCACCCAGTCCTACGAGAGCCATTCTGCCGGTGGTGAAGTGCTCGTTAACAAATGAGTGCAGCTAAGGGGGGGGGGCAGGAAGAAGATGCTACATAATGGTCCAATTTCATCGACTTCAACTTTTCTTTTAATTTGCAGACACAGAGCAAACAGAGTGAAGCAGACATCCATACCTGCTCAGAGGAGACATGGCCGACCATGAAGTCTGGACAGTACAGAGAGTTGGACAGGGCGTTCTTATACGCTGCTTCGTGTAACTTCTCAATAACACCTGGGAGAATGAAGAGCAACTTACAAAAAGCACTTCAGATAAAAGAATGACTGCGTTTTGTCACACATTTAAGAACATTAAAAACTTCTCAAGCGTCATTCAACATAAAAAATATTCAAAAGAAAAAAGAGCCAATCAAACACTCCATGGAGCAGATGGATTTGTTGGAAAGTTTTGTGTTTAAATGGTATTGCTGTCAGTACTGACCGGTCTGAGGACTCTCCTGAGCCAGAGCCTTATCAATCTGCACCCTTGGTGTCAGGTCGGCAACTTCCCACGGCCTGAACTCCTGAGCCGTGGTCACGCTGACCAAATACTCCAGTAATGTATCTCTGACCAGAGGACACACACAGACAGTTGAACACACTAAATGACCGGAAAGAATCTGTGAGATTTCAAAATAAAACTTGAGATGGGATCACTCACGTGTGGTCTCTCAAGCAGTCTGCAGTGTAGACCATCGATTCCCTCGACGATGTCACACTGGTGTTGGAAAGACGATCACAACAGCGGGTTCAGAATATTCTTTCACTTATTTATAGCAGCATGTGCAGAGAGAAGTCTCTGAGCACTGACCTCAGACTCCCCCCCAGAGCCTCCAAACCACGACAGATCTTAAAGGCAGATGCGCCTTTTGTGGTCTACAAAATCAGCAGCAAAAACAGGCAGAACTCCATGTCATCACTTATCTACTTTACCAATGGCACATTTGTCAAAGAATGAAGCAGCTGTAAAACGATTCAAACGTCGACTACATGCATCACACGCTCACAAATTACCAGGTTCGCTGCCAGTCGCAGCACATGAGAGACACCCTGGTTTTGCACGTTCTCATAGCGACTCCCAGCTTTCACAAATACGCCGACACTGGATACGGGGGAGTAGTTCTCCAGCGACGCAATCACTAAACCGTTTGGGAGCTTGGATACCTTTGAAAAGATAGAAACACGTTAGAGGACGATTTCATTTAAACACTGCGCATTCTATACTGTCTTGCAGATTATATGTAGACGAAAGCGACACCCACCTGGACATTCTGAGGGGGCAGAGCTGTGGCCGGAGCAGGTTTGAGGCCTGCGAGAGGTTCAGTCAGAGCGCCGCTCCTCCTGGCGGCTGCATAGCAACGTTTCTGCATGGAACAGAGGTAATGAGTTGACAGCTGCTTGACTTTTGTTCTGGGATCAACAACATTAGTAAACACCAGAGCATGAGTGTGCGGAACTCCCACCCAACAGCAATATCATTCTTTAAACATGTCTCTTAATGTGCAAATTGCTACTCTGGAAAGGAAATACTTCCTTGTGCTCCTGACCAAAAGGCATCAAATACGAGTAGTAACGTCACCATGACAGCTGCTGTCATTATTGTGTTATGAAACAGACCAGGATCATATTCAAGGTTTGATGGAAACAGTAAAATGATCTATGGCCGTGATGGGTGAAGTTGTATTTGTCAAAGTAACTCCTGTTTCATTCCTGCTAGTAAGAAAAAGCAGGTACAGAGACAATGATTTATTATGTACCATTATACAGGGTTAGACAATGTAAGCATGTAGAACCATACAAAGGATAAGCCGTGAAGTCATTGTGGACAGATTCAGTTTTTAAAATCTAATTTCATTTGCTCCATTACCAAAATCAACCGTGTGTATATGATATTAATATCAATGGTTCCATACGAATCCTGTCAGACTTTCACTGCGGGCTGGTGGGAATAAATGACTTGCACAGAAATAAGCAGAGGTCCACTGACAAAGCCCCGACTTCCTGCGATGGTCTACTAGATAAATTTACGGACTCCACCAAATTTTGACAGAAGTTCCAGTGAGACTTCCGAGTAACTCTCTTTGACAAATTCAGCAAACACGAGCTCTCGGTTGACCTTCAGCACAAAATGCTAAATGTAACGAAATGCTCAAACGAAAGTCCAAGCTGAGCCAAAAAAACAAATGTTTTACATCACACATTCAGTGTTTTGCTTTTCACAATGGGTGTTTTCTAATTTCTGTGCTTTGAACGAGACCCTTGGCTAAACCCGCATTAGCAAGCCACCTAGCATGCTAACTAGCCACTGTGCTAGCTGCAGCGAAAGGTAGGTTCCGTTCTCAAGTTGAATCGCCATAAAATGAAGTGAAAGTCACGTAGGATGTCAAACTCGAACCTAGGAAGGAAACTCACGGGGAGATGGGTTATAGACCGGATTCCTCTCATGACACCGAGCTCTCTCCTTCAGCCGGTAAAAGACCGATGTAAAGGATACTGCAGCTGCTAGGTGGTCTTACCCACAATCCACTGCAGTTCCAGCGTGGACGAAGATGATCTAGAATGTCAAGATGTTAATCGGCCCATATGTCGTGGAAAACCCAGATCATCCCAGAAACAGTAACAAAGAAACACAATTATTATTACGAAAATTAATAATTTAAAAAACAAATTAGATATTTCTTAAAGAAAAAGAAAAGGATTGCAATAAATTAGCATATGACTGAATTTACACCTAGTAAAAACAAAATTTTCACAGTAGAGAATGATCATCTTTATTTGAACCCAACTCCATTTAAATTGACTACATTGTATGACACGTTACAAAAATATAACAGCATAGACAATCATTTATCACACATCTTTTAACCCAAAACACCACGTACATCATCTTCACATAGTTATTTTCCACATGTAACCTTGAAAAATATCCACAACTAGATTTTTTGGCCCAAAGAGCATCTTTTCATAAATCATTTGTCTTTTAAAACTTTCTTACAGCTAGTCACACCCCAAATAAATATATCATATAATGATACAAAAATACATTATGTTGGCAGGGAAAACTCTCACAGATTTGAGGTGCTCCGACATTAAAACATTATCCTACACATATCCACATCATACAGCGAGTGAATTGAGACCGGTGACAGATATGTCAGTCAGTCATTTCAGCTTCATGTAGGTCGACAAGTTCTCTTTTGTGGCCAAAAACAAATGCTCTTCGCCAACAGTAACAGTTCAAACAGCAAAGAGCCAAATCCAGTCGTCCCCTCAGTCTCTGGTGTCCACAGCACTGAGCGTTTAGTTTCTTCACTGAACAAAAGCAAGTAGCCATGTACGACTTAGTTCTCGTTTGGCGTACCAGGGCAGCTGCCCATGTGGATGTCCTTCCGCAGCTGCAGAGACACACAGCTGAGCCAGCTGCGACTGGTGGGCATCTCCCCGACAATCTCCCATGTGTCTGTCTCGTCACAGTACCTCTCAATTGTGTCGTGATATCTGCATGTGCAAGGAGATCAGCGTCAGCCACTCAGATTTACTATCACATAGCTGTGGGACAGTTGGCACCAACCGAACTACTGGTCATGGCTGCTATCGCTAACATACTCTGGAGTACCGTAATTGCATGACTAATATCAGAAAACATTGGTTCCTGAAAGCTGACAAGTTACGCTCGGTTCCCCTACTTGGTGTGAAGAAGGAGCGAGGAGGATTAGAGAAGGTTGAGCTGCTGTCTTCCTGCTCCATTCCTGTGATCTACTGGTTGCCCGTATTAATATCAACTGCTCTCAGTTTTCTTTGAACACTTCCTCACCTGTCCCAGCCTTCCTCTCCTCCCAGGACGTAGATCTTGCCGTCCACCACAGCAGCACCGGGCCGGTAGCGTCGTTCTTTCATGGGGGCGCACATGGTCCATTGGTTGGTTTTGGGATTGTAACACTCCACCTTGTCTGTGTTTTCCGTGGAGGCATGCCAGCCGCCTGCCAGACAGAAACAAGACGCCGGTGTTCTTTGGTTCTAGATGTTCTCATCTCTTCTAGCAGGCTAACTATTTACAATACCTATGACATAGATCCTTCCTTTCAGAGTGCAGGCTGCTGAGCCAGAGCGAGCGATCTGCATCGGGGAAACCTCCGTCCATGCCGAGGTTTTGGGGTTGTACACCTGGGCCAGGTCTGTGCCGTCACCGTCCTCCAGAATGGCACCACCTGCAGGACAAAACATGGCCAAAAAAATGTAAACTACTAATAAAAAGGATAGAAAATTCAATCCATTTGACCCAAGTGAGAACATTCTCATTGAGTGGGACCGGCGTTTCACACCGGTAACGTAGAGCAGTCCGTCCAGGGCCACCACAGCCGGACTGGTGACGGCCATCTTCACAGACTCGGTGAACTGCCAGGAGTTGGTGTGAGGGTTGTAGCACTCCACCGAGTCCAGGCGGGAGCGTCCTTCCCAGCCGCCCACCGCGTACACAAAACCATCCAGCATTACCAGGCCTACGAAGAGGAGAAATCACTGGGGATCATAACTCTTCATGCAGACATTTGTCATATTTGCATTCATTAAATGTATGTCCAGAGCAGAACCCTGAACACTGGATGAAAACAGTTTTCTTTCATAGAACTGATCAGTCAGAAAATACTGCTGTTACCTCCACCAAGGAGATTATGTTTTTGTTTTGTGTAGCAAAATGACTAAATGGATTTTAATGAATGGTTTCCTGAAGTTTATTGAAGGACCAGATGATCATATGTTGCTAGTGTTCTGGACAGGGACATTTTCAGCACAGTCGTTCATATGTTGCACAGTGAAGCCGACTCACCCAGCTCCGAGCGAGCTACATTCATCGGCGCCATCTCCATCCACGAGTCAAAGCACGGGTCGTAGCGCCACATCTCTCTGCTGGCTGAGCCGTCAGGAAACTCCCCGCCTGCCAAGTACAGCGTGGAGTCTACGGACAGACAAAGGAACACTCGTTACGGTCACCAGGTCTTTACTTAGCCATGTCGATGGCGAGGGGAACGCGGTGTTGAAGTTCACGGCTCGTCCCACCTGACACCACCAGCCCGTGCTTGCTCACAGCGAAGGGCAGGCACGCTAGATTCTTCCACTTATTTGTCACAGGATCGAAACTCTCCACGCTGCGCAGCACCACTTTATCATCCTCCCCACCCACTGTCACGATCACTTCAGCTGTCCCTGTTGCCATGGCGACAGAAGGGGAAAAAAAGAACAAGGAGTGAGCTGAGGCATGCCAGCCTTTGGATCGACTTCAATTGGATTGTGTGAGCGTGTCTGTGTGTCTGTGTGTGTCTGTGTGTGTGTGCACGCGGGCGAGCAGGTGGATGTCGTTAAATCCACCTGTGGACCTGCGGGGCCGGGCCCTCGGGCAGTAGAGCTCTCCACGGCGGTCCTTCAGCAGCAGGTAGTCCTTGGCCTCAGAGATGAGCCTCTGGCAGCCCTGGTTCTCCTTCACCACATCCTGAGACTCTATCACATCGTGGAGGTAGTAGGGGCTGATGAGAGGCAGCCGGATATGCTCCAGCACCTACAGGGGACACATTGGAGGAGAGGAACGGAGGTTTTCAATCAAGCCGCACGCACGCCAGGAGTATCCATTAACCCCAAAGCCCCTCCTGTTAGCATCATCAGCCTAGCGTAAGACGATGACTAGCTCTGACTATGATAATCACTCATTTCTTGCTACGGATGCTTCAGGACTGGTCAGTTGCTCCCATGTGCTCTGACTCTTTCTGACCCGTCCGGAGCATCCTCACATCCAATCAGGTCTCTATACATCACACATCAGACATTGCAGTTCTGTCTGTACTGACTTCTACATTCATTTCAATTTTCTCTGAAAACAGCAGCACCTGTTGGGTGTCGATGTCGAAGCCCATCAGCAGAGAGGTCTGACAGCGTCACACTCATTATTATTATAGTATTTGCATGGGACACGACGACGGACAAGAAATACAGTGGTGGAGGAAGGTGCACAGACATACCGCACAGATATGAAACCGACCTTGTCGAAGCTCTGTTTGCGAGATGGACATTTATTCAACCACAATATGGCCGCCTCAAACACCACCTCTTCTTTAGGCACGTTGAGGTGATCGCTGGCCAGGATCTCTGTCAGTTTGTCAACACACAGCGACAGGAACTCCTCCTGCAGCAGAGGATGTGGGGTGGGGGGGTGTGGGGGCAGGAATAAACGCTTGCAATCTGTGGAGCTAAGCTCCAGTCACACGTGAAGCCAAAACACAGACAGTGACCCTGGATTTACAGCGGCTGCGTGTGCGTTGCGTTGCGTCTCCGATCCGTCTTTGCTCCGTCAGCGCGCTCCGTCCATTTACACCGGATGCGTTTCTACTGTGTCGCGGCTCCGGTCCGTCAGTCACGTGACCGACGAGTTCGCGCGGTGAAAACACGTATAATCACGCGAAACTTCATGTATGTGTGATGAATCCAGGAAGAAACACAAGTGTCTCCGGGTGGGAGACACAGAGGAGAGTCGGACTTGCTTGTGTTTGACTTTTTTTCGGTGTTTTGAGCTTTTACCATGGGAAAGTAGCTCGTTCGTAAATAAATACTCTTAATAAATGTACTGTGTTGAAAGTACTGACGAAATAGTGTGAAATACAATCCGGCGTCAACGTCGAGCGTTTTATTGTGAAAAGTAACCGGATATTTATTTTGTTTCTCTGTTGGACTTCCTGCCCCGCTCGATGGATTTTGTGCCAAATTTATGCGTCTCAGCTCCGGCATCCGTCAGAAATAGAACCTCTGCGTATTTTCGACGCAGCGCTCCGGACTGACGGAGCTGAAACGGATCGGAGACGCAACGCAGCGCAGTCGGTGTAAATGGACACATTGACTAGAATGGAAACGTATTTGATCCGGCGCCGTGCCGGATCGGAGACGCAACGCACACGCAGCCGGTGTAAATCCAGGGTGAGGATATATGACTGCGGCGTCATTCAGCCTTCAGCTGGCATCTCTCACCTGCTGATAAACACTGCTGAAGTGCTCTAGAATGTAGTCCATGCTGCGTTTCTCCAGCATCTTACACGAATGCGCCTCGGCGAAGCAGTGG
>CAAKHB010006119.1:95669-106264 GCA_901007665.1 Aeoliscus strigatus | reverse complement strand
CCCCCCCACCCCCCCCCCCCCCCCAATCCAGTTTGACAAGTTGTCACTGAAATGTTTAAATGAATATCTGGAAAGGAGCCGTCAGAACAGGAGGCTGCGGACTCATTCCGTGTTGATCCGTTCATCCTCAATCATCTCAGTCTCACACTTGTTTGTTTTTCAGTGGATGAGAATCGAAAGTCCAAGTCCACCCCCGTCATCCTGGCTGAGATCGTGCAGGAAGAAGGCCTGTGAGTGCACGAGTCGTCCTCTCTGACCTCCCATCGGCTCAGTTTGAGCAAGTAGTTGAAGACGCTTTGATTCGATGTGTAAAATCAGTGGCGGCGCTGATGAGATGTCTCCTCCAGGCAGTCTTTGTACAGAGGCTGGTTCCCGGTCATCTCCAGCCTCTGCTGCTCCAACTTTGTCTACTTCTACACCTTCAACACGCTGAAGAGACTGAACATATCCGGCCCAGCCAGGTCCAGACTCGGCAAAGACCTGCTCATGGGGATCATCGCAGGTGACCTGACCCACCGAACCCTTCTGGATGGTGATGGAAAGTGGTCCAGTAAACATCTGTTGCTCATGCAGGCGCGGTGAACGTCATCCTGACGACTCCCATGTGGGTGGTCAACACTCGCCTGAAGCTGCAAGGCGCAAAATTCCGAGACGAAGCCGTCCAGCAGACCCACTACAGGGGCATATTTGGTGTGTGTTTATGTTGGACTCAGACACACAGTCGTCAGAAACAGTGGTCGTTGCATCCGAGTACAAACTCCTGTGTGTATCGTGTGACGGACAGAAAACATGGAATGACTGTTTCTAGCACAACAATGTCATAGCCATCGATGTAAGACGTTGTTACGAACCCTGTTGGCTTCCTCTCCCAGATGCGTTCTCTCAGATCGTAGCGCGTGAGGGGGCGGGAACTCTGTGGAACGGCACTCTGCCGTCGCTCATCCTCGTCTTCAACCCGGCAGTGCAGTTCATGTTCTACGAGTCCATGAAGCGGAGGGCGAGCAGAGGAGGGAAGAAGGTGAGGCGGGTGTGTCGCACACTAAAAAAGGCTCCAGATTACCCCCAGGAGGGGTGACGACGTGCAGAGAAAACGTTCCTCAAATCGTTGCTTTCAGCTGAAACGCGGCGATGGTGGTGAGTCGGACATTCTGTTCTTCTCCAGATTTCGTCAGCAGAGATCTTTGTCATCGGAGCCGTCGCGAAAGCCATCGCCACCACCGCCACATACCCACTGCAGACGGTTCAGGCCATCCTACGGGTAAGGACCACGGGGGCTCTGTCTCCTCGTGGGGTCACACCTTGTGACACCTGTGCTGCATTTTCAGCATCTGTGTCTAGAACGCCACAACAGCAGCAGTGGAGTGTCTGTTGACAAAAAGGTCGGGGGTGTGATCCCACTCGGGGCAGAAAAAACTAGAGTCGTTGGTCCTCGGGGGAAGTAATGAAAGCCGCCGTGTGTTTTCTTCCAGTTTGGTCAGTACAAAGGAAAGGGCGGCGTGATGGGAAGCCTCTCAAATATCTTCTCCCTGCTCATGGAGCGAATCAGGTGAGCGCCATCGCAGCAACTTGGCAGCACCACAACAACTCACCCATCAGCTGCAACGTGGGAAACGCCACAAACAGCTATAAAATACATGACTGATTATACGCAGCTCCTGTTTTATGTATGTTCGACATAGCAGGTGAAAGAATGGACCCATGTGATAACTATGGAATACTTTGAGCCTGAAAGAATCCGTGTGGGTGCAGCTACACTGCAAAAATTCAAAATCTGAAAAGAATGTCTTGTCATTTCCAATCAAAATGTCTAATTTCTATTTAAAAAATCTCTTTACACATCACCAGAACTTTGTGAGAGCAATTTTCACTCAAAGTAGAAAAATCCGCCAGTGAGGAAGAGGAGGAGGGAGTGTGTTCACTGGCAGATTTTTCTGCTTGTTTCAAGTTAAAATTTGCTTGAAAGAATTGAAAATTGTCTAATTGTCAGTATGTGAAGAGATTTTATGGCTTGAAATAAAACACACACTGTTGCAGTGCCCTGACGTAGGTCCGTTCTTCCCTACAGGAGGCACGGCGTTCTGGGTTTGTACAAAGGTCTGGAGGCCAAACTCCTCCAGACAGTGCTGACGGCCGCGCTCATGTTTGTCGTGTACGAGAAGATCACTGCCGCGACCTTTAAGATCATGGGCCTGAGCAGGAAACTGAAGAAGTGAAGGGTTGCGCGCTGGAACACAGCGGGGCAGCAGCACGGGGGCGAGCTGGGCGGGTTCTGTCCGGGGCCAACTTCGCTCACGTCGGGGTCGGTAGCATCATGACCGGAGGTGGGTGTGAAACACCTCCCCTCTCTGAATCTGGACCTGTTCCCCAACCGTGTTACACTGGTAAATCTCACTTGATACTGGTCGGACAAATGTAATAAATTCCTGTGATTGGAGTCGGACTGGAGGCGAAATGAGTCTCAGATGAATCAGAGTGAAAACAACAACAAAGTCTGCCTTGATTTCTAAAAAGAACATTCCTCCGTGTCAGTTGACTGATAAGACCAATATCTTGTGACATTCCATGTACGAAAATGTTTTTAAAGTGAAATGACGACATCACATCTCAGAGAACTCTGAAACATTAATATTTTAACAATAATATCTAAGTTAAAATGGCTTTAAAATAAATGAGTGTAATCGTGTTTTGGGAATAAAGGTTGTGTGTGTGTCTTAAACTACTAGGGTTAATAAGTGCCTACAAATGAAACTTGAATGTGACGTCATGTTGTGCGGAATCATCCACAGTTTTCATTCCATGTTTTCTCTGCTTCCTGTTTGAGTTGGTACTTATTCACCTCTAAACCTCATCAACTTGGATTTTTCTACTTTTTTATATCGTGTTTTTAAGTATCTAGAGGTGCTGTTCCTTGTAATGTCACATTAATTCAGTTTACAGACGTCGCGTAGCTCAGCCAGTGATTGTGAGTTCAAAAACGAGACACGATTCGTAAACCTGAGCTCTTGCAGCTAAACTGTGAGGTGAGTTTGGTTTCGGTGCTTGTGTTGCTGAAACACGACCGACCTGAGGCTGCAGGTAAATCTGTCACTTTGGGGAGTGAAATTCGCTGCATTGAACCGGATAAAGGATGACAAAGGCCTGATGAGATCACCGTGAATGTCAGAGCTCAAATTCTGTGAACGTGTCTACGTCTTGGTTTGTAAAATAAACACAAAGATCAATGAATCACTGGTACGGACCGCCATTGTCTTCCACTAACCACAGTTCCCACTAAGTCACCACACTGCTGTAATGTTTTGTCAAAGTTTACTTGAATACTTTGGATGCGAAACTTGGTTATGTAACGGCATGATTCCGTTATTTTTTTTTTTTATTTAACATTCATATTTTGTTTAACATTCTTTTTGGGGGACTGGAACTATTGTTGAAAATGAAATAAAAAAAAATCAGGCTATTGACGGTGTCTGTCACAATGCTTTAACCATAAATGTACTTAAAGATCCACCAACCGCATTGTTTTATTTTAACGTCATCTTATGCAAACATAAAATAATGCTATATATTTATAATTATATTTGTACAAGTATCTGGATTTTTTTGTAGAGGTTGGAAATGAATAACATGAGCCATTATCATTTTAATTAACAATTCATACACAACAATTCCTTTGTAAAAAGTAAAAGATGGACGTTAAAATCATGGAGTATGAATAAGATCTGCTTTGCGTTTTGGTAAAAATCGAAATCAGCAGTCCAAAGCTGAGCACTGAGGGAGGGAGCTGTGACTGCTGCTCATCTCCTCCACGTACCAGTGAGGCAGGAAGGAGAAGGTGGAGTCCCTGTGGACAGAGAAGGTCACCTCTCCGGGGGGGGCCCAGGAGAACAGGTAGACCACGCTGGAGGAGAGACAAGAAGCGTTGGCTCCCACAGACGGACCGTTTCTCCTGGAGGGGATGGTGTGTTGTGTGTCGGTGCCTCTCACCTGGGATTGTCCTCGGTCGCCACGCGCTTCACAAACGACAGGAAGTCACAGCAGAAGTTCATGCAAACTGTTGGCTTCCAGCAGTTGTATTCATTCTGCCCCCAAGGAATTCAACAGGCACAAAGGAAATAAGTCACGATTTCAGCAAGGATAAAACACATCAATGCCACTTTCAACCACAAGAGGCAACAGTTGTCATGTTTCCATCCAAAAGTGATTAGAATCATTGGGAAATGCACTTTAAAAGAAATCAGAATCTTGTGTGTCTCATGATCTCATGTTCTCCATCACCACTGAAAGCTCACGACCACAGGTGGTGGTTCAAACTGTACTTGGAACTCAGGCCGACGAGAGTCGGATTTACCTTGATGAGCTGTGATATCTTTGCGATTTCAAAGGTCTCCACTGACACAACGACTCCGTCGTGATCTCGGAAACCTGCTACGACGCGAGGGACTCCGGGGAGAAATGACTGTGCCCACCACTTCAGCAGCTTAAACCTGAGGACCAGCCACAGATGGACAATTTGAAACAGCAGAGAAGAAGAAGAAGAAGAAAAAGACTTATTTCACCTGTGGAAATTGCTCCGCTGTTTGGGGGTGCAGATCTCGGCCGAGGTCTTCAGCTCGACGTAGCAGGCTGGAGGAGACGGAGCGTTGGGATCTTTATCCCGGCAGTCAACCTCACCGGAGAATAAAAGTCTGTGATCTGCCAGCCGAGTTTGCACCACAGTGCAAAAGGCCTCGTTGGTGTTCACCACTCCACTGGAATCAGGGTCGCTGTGGACGTTGTCTTCAGGAAAGGACAAGGACGTGTGCACACCTCATAATCAGTGTTCAAAAAAAAAACAAAACAATATTCCATTGGTGTATTTTGAGTAAATGTTAGAAAAAACGTGACATAAGCACCTGCGCATGTGTACTGCTCAAACTTGTATCCCCAGTACATCATCTCTTCATGCCTGGCAGTGCGGTTCTCCCGGTCCCTGCGTGCAGCTTCTGTCTCCACTTCACTGATGTAAAGTGTTCCTCTGAACTTGGACACCGCCAGTAACCAGCCTTCCCGCGTCTCATACGGAGTGGTGAGCAGTTTGGTGAAATGGCCGCGCCATGTGACAAAGTCGAAATCCAAAACACTGGGAAGATCAGAGGATGCATCTTTGTTACGGACAATAGGTCAACAGATCCCACTCAGAATATTTGTCTTATTTTATCATCAAAATGTCTCATTTCTTGTTAAAATCTCTTTACACTTAAAATAAGACACATTGTCTAAAAACTTTTCTATTCTGATCCTTCTGATGAAAAATATGACAAATATCCTTGGTAGGAGTTTGTGTTTTTGCAGTGAGAGGTGAGCGGCAATCTGTAAAAAAAGCTGCAGGGAATAAAAATGGTTGAACAATTAAACCGACAGTGGTTGTTACCCTGACGTGGACTTTGTCAGTCTTGATTTGTTGGCCAATATCCACCGCAGGATGTGGTCCAGCTTTTCCTTCACGTGTTCATCCCTTTTTATGAAGCGGTCCTTGTATCCATCCCTCAGGTCAAAATTAGGATTTCTGTGTGGTTCCACAAAGTATCTCATCTGCCTTCTGTCATTAAAGAACCTCCGCTCCGAGTCGAGGGAGAAGGATCCCACTTCGATGGGCTGTTTGTACAACGGAAAGTCTCTTTCATACAGCTCCTTCCTGGTGCTCAAAGCCTGAGAGCTGAGGGGGGTCGAATGAGGCTGAGCAGGATGGTGGTGGTGGTGGTGGTGGTTTGGTCGGAAGTGTCTGTTCCCACTGTGACTTCCTCCATCATCGTCCCTCTGTCTCCCGTGTGTTCTCCTGTTGCCCAAAGCCCGCGAGTCACCCGAGTTGGGACTGCGACATCTGTAATAGTCCATCACTTCCTGGAACACGAAAACAAGAAACAGCGATGTGGATGAGACATCCTGCGATGAAATCATTTTAAAAAAACAAGTGTCATCATGCTCTCCGTAGTCATTTCTGACACAGCAAACCTTTGAATTGCTGTGTTCTGTGGAAAGGTGAATACTGTGTTTGAATACGTGGGAACATGCGTGGAGGTTCAAGCTGCTCACATGTAGCGATTAAGATAAATGAACGTTACATTTCTGATGGACTGTTGTATCCCACTGACAGCATGTATATATACGAGGTAGCTAACGTTATGCTAATTTACGTGACTCATGTTATTATGCTTCTTACCTGTATGAGGATTCAAAAAGGATAGAAGCTTCTATTAGTGTCCAGGCAGTCGATGTGAAAAGACATTGCAAGTCAAAAAAATAAAGTTTTCCTATACCCCAAAACGCAAGGGCCCATTTCCATGTTTCCGTGTTTTAGCATCGATAATAACAACCGTATTTTCTTTTCGCCGCTTGCCTTCTTCTGTTGTTCTTATTGGCGGTTGCCATTCAGCGTGTAAAAGTATTGACCGCCACCTACTGGACTGGAGTATGGCTCAGGAGACGAACGCACACTCCAGTCCAGTCGGTGGCGCCAATGCGTCGCTTAGTTACTTTGCTACTAGTTTGTCAATAAAAAACTAAAGAAGAAGAAGACGTTTTCAAAAAATAGGGCTAAGAAGAAGAACGGCGACGAATGTGGCTGAAGCGATGAAAATACTGAATACAGTGTTCGACACCCAGGTACGTTTTTACGAACTGATTTGACATGTTATCGGTTCGCGGTGGTGAGTCTCCGCACAAAGTCAAGTTTAGACTCCGTTTTTACCTTTCGGTTGGTAGGAAAGACTTAACAAATGGTTCAGTCGGAGGGGTTCGTGTGTGTTTACGCACACACACACACATAGTTGTCATAAATGTGTCATAATTCGTCACCAGGTATGAACAGGAAACGGGGTCTGATTTCAGACACTTTCAAGGTGAAGAAAAGAAGAAATGATACGAAGTTCGGGGCTGCGAGTGTTGGAGAAGGTAGCTCCTTAAAAGCCAATTCACAGTCCATCCAACCATAAAAATTGTACGAATCCCTGCTGTGTTTTCAAAGAACCGACAGACATCCGAGCCACCCTGGAGTACCTGATGACTCTGTTCCCCAGGAAACTCTTCAATGACTCTTTGCCTCAAATTGTGATCAAGCACCAGCTCTACAGCGTGCACAGTGACAAAACTATGGTGGACAGGGAGGTGGTAAGACATGTTTCCTCTTCTACTTTGAATTGATAGTTTCCCTGGATATGTTTGAAAATGGTGTTTTTTAAAAATCTGTTCCACAGAATAAACTGCGCGAACAAGGAGATGTGCTGATGTTTCAGCTCGGCTTTGACTCTGAGGCCTTTGGGCTGGTTTTCACTTCAGACTACAAAGCTAAAGTGTTGGCAGGAGAGGAGGGTCGAGCGACACGCGGCGCAGTGGATAAATTCTTGGAGAAAGTGCTGCCATCTTGCACAGATCTGAGCTTCAACAAAGACAAGATGCTCCGGGAGTTCCTCTTTACGGACGCTGAGATAACGTATGAAAAACATCTGCATGTCGTGTTCAAAATGACTCCGTGTTTTTACAAGAGCTACACATTTGTCACCATGTAGGCAGCTGGTGAAGTCCGGGGTTCTGACTGTCAGGGATGCAGGCAGCTGGTGGCTCTCCATTCCCAACTCTGGCAAATTTACAAAGTACTTTATCCAAGGTGGGAACAATCTCAACAGTGTTTGTCTTGTTACATGTTTGTTTCCCATTGAATGACGTCGCCAATGACTTTTGGCGGTGTGAAGGTTTGGTTTGGTCCCTTACGTCTTACCACTTCTCCCGACAGGCCGTAAAGCCGTGCTCGGCATGGTGAAGAAATCCAAATATAGCGAAGTCTTGAAAGCCGAGCTGGAGGGGCGGCGAACAACCTCACATGTGAAATTCCACATGAAATATCACGTCCATGACATCGTTGGTGCTGAACTGGTCGAGAGGTAAATGTTTGTGACATTCACACCATCCTTTGCTCTGTTGCCTTCAGATAAATGCCTTTATGATTTTAAAAAAAAGGTCATCTGTAACACGTCCCATTCATCGATGTCGTTCCAGCATACCTACAACTTCAGGGACAATGCTGCGGTTTACTGATTCCTGAGCGACCTCGGAACATGTGAAGCTGGAGCGAGTGAGATGAGAGATCAGCTGCACAAAGTTTGTGCGAAGAATGAATGAATGAATGAATGAATGAATTCATCAGTTGTTTTTGTTCCATTTACTTACAAAACCTTGTGGGTTTATGAATTGTCAATTATTTTGACACGACCTTGTCAGGTTTCTGTTTTCTTGTTATAAAATGACTTCAATGAAGGTTTTGTCTTTGTCCTGTTTTACTTTTTAATTTAAAAACAACTTATTTGTGTTGGTGATTAATGAGTTTAAGGATTGTGTAATCCTGCTTTCAAAACCTCCTTGATCGAAGGAATTCTAAGAACCTGAATCCAGGTATTACAGTAACACATTGTTCGGATGCCATATCTGATTAGATACAGACATTAGCATAGCTGTGATCAACATTTGAATCAAATTACTACTTGGACAAGAGGCTGTTGAGCTCTTTTACCTGCAAACGTGTCTGGGTTATCAGTTTCCTGCAGGTTCCAGCGAGTGTTCAGGTTGTGATTACGAGATAATAAAAAAAAAAAAAACAATACAGGATTTATTGTGTTCATGCTCGCATAGAGGAGACCGATTTTAACATGGAGGCTGAGTTGATTTTACTGGGATTTATTGGCTTTTTCAAAAAGTGACAATAGCTTTTATCCATAAAACTAAAAAGTCACAACATTGGCTTGAATTAAAGCACAGCTTGATGTCTGAATACAAAACGGATGAGCAACATGTACTTAACCCCTGATCTAGTAGTTCAAATACATTTTGTAAATAGGCAAAAAAATATAACTGTAGCAATTCTAATCTTAGTTTTCAGTATATGTTGCACGTACATGCTATCAGCATCAATTACAAAAAGATAGGCTTGTAGGGAGATTAAGGTCACGTTAACTGTAGAGGTAATAAAGGATATTCATAGTGTTAGTTTAACAATACAGTCAGTGAAGTGTGACTTGGGTGAAGAAAGATACGAAATAGTCAATCACATGGTTATAACAAAAGATGAGTACGCAGTATACTACACCCTAACCGACAGTAGCTTTGTTACTGTTATTAGCAGGCATTAATGCTCTTCTTAGTGACATTGCTTAGCCAGTAGTGATGCTATTAATAAAATCAAATGTGCTGCACAAAAAAAAAAAAAAAGGTTTCTGATAAATGCCCGAAGAGCTTTAAAGGTGCTCTTGTTCCCGCCACCAAAACACCTCAACTAAATGTTTTCATCTTTGCACTCGTGGGCAGCCATACAGTCGAGACACGTCAAGGGAAAATATTGACAAAGAGGGAAGGAAAAAACACCATAATCGTAACAAGTCCAGTGGGAGTCAAAACACAGAATACTGGATCATGTTGATTAATAGCACTGGTGGTGTCTGCAGACCTGTACCCGGTCTGAATTTTCAGTATGTTTCAAGCGTCATTTGATCCACGAGAGTTTGAACATAAACCCATCAGCGCCAACCGCAAACTACCGTTGTGATACATGTCAACAGGCATTTCAGGTAAAATGAATTCCACGCAGGCAGACGACATGACGACTCGTGACAGAGAATGAAATCAACGTAACGCCGTCGACGGCGGAGCTGAACGGGCAGCTGCTGTGAAGGGTTTAAGACAACCGAACAAATGGGCTTTTATTTGGCAAATGTTTATCAACAAATGACTGAGACTGTAAACAAAAAAAAAAGGTGGACAAGCAGTTCGGGCGGGGGGCAATCGGTTTTTAAAGGCCTCTCTGTCAGTGTGTCTATACAGTAGGACATGTTAAGGACAACTGATCCCCTGTAATCAAATGTCTAATGAGCTGCGGTAGCTGCGAGGGGTTCACAAACGTCACCAGTTGGTTCGGTGTGTCTCACGACACAGACACACCGATTTGTCTGATCCATTAAAAACCGCTTCTTCGGCTTCTTTGACTGGGAGCACGATGATGGAGCTGCACCTGACCCAATTTAAACAGCTCCTCCTCAGCTGGACGTTTTAAAAGTAGCGTACCTTTAAAATCAGATGGTGGTCGTCCAGCTGCCTGTTGTCTCGACAACAAATTAGGTTTTTAAACACAGTTGAGGCTACATTTTGTTTCCCAGACCAAACGCACTGAATGACTCTTTCTGTTCCAGATGACTATGTGTTGTCGCACCCCTGGCAGCTACACATGTTAAAGGAAAGGATCTGACGCACATCGTTGTTGTGTATTCTAGTGTGTTTCCTCTTGTGTCACTTGCCACCGTCACCACCAGCGCGCGCGTTCCCCGGTAACGAGTGGAGGAGGTCTTAGAGGAGGCTGCACTTCTTCCCCTTCTTCTTTACAGGTGGGGGGCAGAGGACGGCCCGGATGGCCTCGTCGAACACAGTTTTAAGGCCACGCTGAGTCAGAGCTGAACACTCCAGGTACTTGACGGAACCTGGTGACGCAGCAAAGGGGACGTGGTCACATCCTGTCGTGGAGCACCCATGCGATCTTGTATTACTATGTATAAAAAGAAGTGCAACGGGGGGGGGGGGGG
>CAAKHB010006119.1:59927-95649 GCA_901007665.1 Aeoliscus strigatus | reverse complement strand
AAAGAGGGAGGGGGGGGGGGGGGGTTGTTACCGATCTCTTTGGCCATCGCCAGGCCCTGGGGGTAGGTAATTGGAGAGAGTTTCTTCTCCTTCAGCTTCTCCATGGTGTCTTTGTCATCTCTCAGATCCAACTTGGTCCCCACCAGGATAATGGGCGTGTTGGGACAATGGTGTCTCACCTCAGGGTACCACTGCACACAACATCAACACAGTTTGACTAACGTGACGCAACGCTCCCCGAGGTCTCATCTACCCACCATCACTAGTGGATAACTTCTGAAACAATGTCACGTGATGGTAAGAAAATGATCAGGCATAAGAAAATAAATGTTAGAACACAAATACACATTTTCTCTCACACTGTATGCACTGTACACCTTGCATGTTTGTATTATATATAAATCTATAACATAAAAATAAAGGAAAAGTAGTGTGTGCGAGATGGACACCGGTAAACGTAGGGCACATGAACTCACCTTGGCACGGACGTTTTCAAAGGAGGCAGGACTCACGAGCGAAAAGCAGATGAGAAACACATCCTGGAGAGAAAACAGAGCAACCAGAACCAGAATTAATCACTTCCTTCTCTGCAATGTGTTTGTGTTGCACCAAGGAGTGGCGTTTTTATTTCACTTCAACTTCCCCATTCGGATGAATGGAAAAAACCTTTTCTGTGTATAAAGGGCGCCGAGATGAATACGCAGGACAATGCTGCACATCACAGAGGATAATTGTAGGTGTAACAACCCATTACTGTCAGGCTGCTTCACTGTACCGTCTGGGGGTAGGAAAGTGGGCGGAGTCTGTCGTAGTCTTCTTGTCCTGCCGTATCCCAAAGGCCCAGGTTCACTGGCTTCCCATCCACCATAACATTGGCAGAGTAATTGTCAAACCTGATGGGATTGTTAAAGTCAGCACAGGTCTTTGTACGTTGTGGAATTAATACTGAAAAACAATACGAGCGAGCACAAGTGATTTCCGCAGACGCATAATTTACCATAACTGTTCATCAGCTGCTCGCCATGCTGGCAGTGATACAGATCTTAACATCCTGCACAGCTTGTCTACAATCTGATATAGAGCAGGCTTCTCTCTGAACTCCTTTTCCTATTTCTCTGACTGTTACTTCCAGCCCACATCAGTGATTACAACCTGTTCAGCAAGGAGCCAAGTTTCCATCTCAAAAGCCCGTGAATGAGATATGTTGCGATCGTGAAGGAAACTGTGGGGCTGAGAGAGGCGTGGAGACAAATACTGGACTAAGGCTGACTGACTTCTTGTCGTGCAGGAATAAATAAACAATTCACACAGGACTTGGGTTTCAGACACTCACACGGTGGGAATGTACTCTCCGGGAAAGGCATTGGTGGTGTAGCTGATGAGCAGGCAGGTCTTACCCACAGCTCTGGAGGAGAGACAGAGAGGGAAGTCGTAACTGGAGCCTGTGACGCTCTAATATCGCAGACACCATACAAGCAACTGCAGTTCATGCAACTGTACAAAGAGCTAATGATGCTCGGAACCAGCAACCCAGCAAATCCATCTTCAACAAACCTTCCAAATTTTGTTTATGAAGCCTGAGAAAAAGACAAAATATTGTTTTTTAAAGGACACATTTTGAGAAATGCTATGTGAAGCCAAGATGCAGTTTTTGTATCCTGGCTTTATGTAACACTATTTGTGATTTGATACCGAGTCTAGTTGATAGAAATAAAGGACTTAACTATTTTTATAGCCTGTCACCTTGTTTCTAGGAAAAACTACATGCGTTATTATTATTAGATAAAATTGTCATTATTATACATAATCTGACATTCTGACAGCAGAGATCATGTGATGTCCATCATTTTGAACTTGGTATGACAGAGGAAGAACGCAGTTTAAACTGCATAGTACTCAAAAACCGAGAAAATATCAATCCTCTAATGAACCCCCAAGAATTGACGTTGAAGTACTTACATCAAGACTGTAAGGAAACAGAAATAAAAACAGCACACAGGACATGTATGCATCAGTGGCTGCTGCAGTGGCATCCACCACACCCAGAACAAGTTATCTGTGTGAAACCTCGCACTCATTTTTACACATCTGTCAAGTCTCACTTCTGCTCCTCTGTCTGTTTGCGAAGGGCAGATGTTACAGAGCCAACATTTCTGATTTCCTCTTCCCTCAGCACGGTGCATCGCACTGCGGCAGCAGCACACAAACGGTGTATTGCAAAACGCAATTTGAAAATCAGGTTATGGTGTTTGAGCCGCCTCACGGTGTCTGACTCACAGTCTTACAGGGACGATCCCGGTGAAAGGTTAGCCAACCAGTTGCCTACTAGCCATTTATTAATGGAATAGTTTCCAAAGTCGGCCTGTTACCCATGGAATTTGGTGACTACCAGAACACGAACAACATTATTGTGTATTAAATGAAATAATATCCGTGTAGTGTACACAAGCCAGTGAAAGTAAAGCACAAAAGCTAACTTTCCCCGTTTGGGAAACTAGTACAAGCAAAGGCTTTAACGTTAGCAAACACCGTTTTAGCTAGCAATACGCTTGGTCGTGTCAGGGGAAAAAAAAAATAAACACTTGAGCAAAATGAGAAAATCAGAAGCCGAAATGTTGACTCACCCATCCCCGACAACGACACACTTTATGGCCTGCATTGCGCCTCAGCTGGAGGAATGCTAAGTTAGCCCGGGAGCCAGCTAACGTTAGCTCACAACTCTTTCCCTTTGTCCGGAATTGGTCGCTGGAGAAATGTCCCAAAGGCGCCTCTCAGACGGTTGCCGGTGTTTCAGCGGAGCTCCGGGGATGTGGAAGAGTTTGGCGGAAATCTGCAGGAACTTATGGGGCACTTTTACACAAGTTTACTCGGGTATTCGCTCGCTACATTCCCATGCTTTCGTGGGCTGATCGGGAAGCTGCGAAGCAAAACAGCGGCCACCACCCCTGAGGAAAAAAAAATCTGAAGTTATCCACCAGCACCACCAGATGGTGCATCCGGTGCAATGGGTTGATACGCCCACATGAACGAGGACGACTTTATTGTCTGAAAAAACTAAAAAAAAAAAAAAAAAAAGCTAGAAAGCCATCACTTTTATTCACCTGTAGAATATGAGCAGTTAGAACGTGGCCAAATGTTGGTCAAACGAAGGCTTTAACCTGCACAGTAGACACGTTTACAGAGGATTTAAGGAGGACGGATTATTTAGAGGGTGACACAGATTACGGAATTTACGTCACGTCGCGTTGTCAAAGGACGAATTTATTCCTGAACGTGCATTGCAGGTTTTAAATAACAACTAAAGGAAGTGTTTGTCTCCAAACCACCATTGTCTGTCAGCAGTGGGGGACAACGGAAGCGTATTGCATTCACCTCACGAATAAAAATAAATCTTTTATTATTATTATTATTATTATTTTATGGAGGGGGTGTATTTTTCTGCTTGCGCTTGTATATTTTAGTTTTTTGTGGTATTTTTTCTGTTTTTTGTGATGTTTATCTGTTTTGTGTAAAAAAAAAAAGCCACGAAAATCAGAAGAAAGATACTCAATAAAAAAATATGTTTTTAATTGTCAAGTGAATGCAATACGCTTTCCGTAGCGGACTAATTGCGAACGTACGGCAGTGTTAAGTGACGTGAGCCCCGCAGTCTACACTCGGGGCAGAGTTGTTCCTTTCCGACGGTGTCACACCGTTATCGGTCCTCCCGACGACAATAACACCATACCAGGCATCGGTAGAAAAGCCGTCGTCGGGGTGGAGCAGCTCTGCCGACAAGGACCGAAACCAACCCAGTTCGTGTCAGGATTGAGTCCGATGGCCGCTAGAGATATGAACCGTCACATATCACTCATCACTCTTCTGCCCGTTCAGCGCGTCATTTGACACCGTCACCGTAGGAACCACCGGGACAGACTTCGCCTCCATGGCGGGGCTGTCTCACTTGGTGCTCCGGTTCTCGGGCTCTGCTGGTCGTACTTACGGGGTGTTCTCCAAAGGTTTAACCAGGACTCTGCTGATATTTTTCGATCTGGCATGGCGCCTCCGAATCCGGTTCCCCTACATCTACCTTGTTGCTTCGATGGTGTTTAATGTCAGATTACAGGTAAATTCAGGCTTACGTCTCCAGATGTTACTTCAGATGTTTGGATTTGGGTTATTGCATTGTGAAGACAAACTAGTGGGGGTAGACTAACAATGTGGGCGTTGACCGGTATCATTTTGACATCACACACATCATATGGTGATAGATCCACATTTTGCCTTCCAGAAATACACGTTTAGGATCACTTCAGATGTTATTTAACCCTCAGTTCTCAAAGTGACCTTTCAGATGCTTTCAGCCTCCATCCTTCAGCAGACGCGTATTTACTCAGCTCCTCCTCTCTCTTTTACAGCACACATTCACTGTGTACACTCTGACCAGAAGTGCTCTGTGCTCAAGGCCATGTTCTTAACTATTTGCACCACAATTTAATAGTTTCTCTTTCTGATTATTGGCACACAGGTTCATCAAGTTTGGTGTAAATGGGCCCAAAAATCCACTAATTAAATACTTTAATTTGCAAAATTATAAATGTATGCAAGTGGTTGCTCCACACTCCACACAGTGTGGTTGTAACATGTATTATTATATAATTTATCATATTTAGGATGTTCAGAGGCTGAGAGATATAGAAATGACGCATTACCAGTTTTCTTTGGTTCCTAATAACATTCTGTGCTTAAATACATTTGAGATGTGCAGCTTTATGATTTCAAAGTAAATGATGTCAGTTATTTTGTGGCGTGGAAACTCGGATGTTGAGTACTTCTAAAATCTGTATCCACTCATCCTCATCTGTTTACAGGTCCACATTGAGATCCACTGAGTCTTCAAAGCCTCAGTTTGGACGTCGTAGGAGCTGTTCAGATGTTTACACCCTCTGGGGAAAAAAAAAACCACACACTCTGACACGGCGCAACCACGTGGGGGAAGAGATGGCGATTGTGAGAAGTGGTGTGACAATGCAGCAGAGTGACACAGCTGATTGTTGCCAGCAGCCTTTGCACACAAGTCCAGTGCCTTTGCTGGGGAAGGACAGCAGCCATGTCTCCAAAACACTGAGTCGTGACATATGAGAGTGGAGGAGGAGGATTGATGCCTCGCAGCGACCTTTGTCAGTGGATATGTTTGACACTCTCTGCACACGAAGGACGCAGACTGACCATGACAACAGATGACTGTTACAGTGAGGCAACACCTCTTTTTTTTCTCTGTATCCAAGTGTTTATCAAAATCTCATTGTCAACATCTCTAAAGAAAGGTCAACCATACTGACTTTTTTTTTTTCTTTTTTCTTCTAAATTGTGCATGACATGCACGAGCATGTTTTCGTCCGCCGTGGCTCAGACACTTTGTGGCTCTAGAAGAGTTACACTGTCTTTCAACAGTACAGCTACCTCACCTCAACTGTTGCACTGGAAATGTTTGTAGTCTGTCAGTTTTAACGGCATTCTGCATGTACTGTGTTGGTTGGTACACACCCGTCATCACTCTCACCATATTTCTGTGTAGCAATGGTACTGGAAAGGTAACTTTTATTTTTTTAAAAAAAGATTTCCTAGCTGCTGTTGTCTGCAATTTACATTACTTTATGTGTTTGTGTGTGTCACATGATTGTTGGTGATAATGAATGAATTTGAAAAGTAATAAATCAACCCTTTTCATTACGTCAGAAAGCCTCTGCCTCACTTTTTCTCAGAAGACAAACTCATATTGCAAAGCCTGTTAAGTCTTAAGTGACACATAAAACTAAAATTGCAGATTTACACAAGCCTGCCTCTGGTGTTGTACAACCAGATGTGTCCACACGGGGGCAGCAGCCTACCAATAACAGATGTGTCCATAGAGCGATGTCTGTCTGCGTCTACCAGCTGACAACGTTGATGACATGTAAACCCCTTTTCCACCATTTACACAATGTGCCACTTTTGACCATGACACTTTGTCTCTCTGTGGAAACATGCTGATCATGCTGCTGCCCCACCTGCACAAAAAGAAGAATCCTGTTATTTTTTTGACCGAGAATGCAATGGGTCATCTTTGCATTGCACTTTCTTGAATTAGAATTCTTTCACTGGCATCTGCGTATTTGTATTGGTCTTTCTTGGGGAATATTCGGTTGCATCATTAACACTAATTGGTCCAGCTCTGGGTTGAGGGGTTGGGGGTGTTATGATGATCAAATGAATCTTAGCCAATGGCCCATTAGCGCTTCCCTTCAGTGTGCACTTCTTTAAAGTAGATTTTCAATCTACTGGCATCCTCGTCTGGTGCAGAATGTCCCCAGCAAACTTCTCTGAAGCAGGCAGACTGCTGCACAGTAAAACCATCAGAGGTTGCCAAGGCAACTGTATTTCTCAATGTGACAGACAAGCCTTCCCTGCCTACCTCCCCCTCTGGAAAAAAGAGGATTTATTTCTCAGGGATTTGCCAGAGGAAAATATTTTAATAGGGTTATCATAGGACCAGCAGAGAGAATGAGAGATCTATAGATGAGGGATAAGTCGGGTTATCTTTACCCTGTTTGTGCCGTTTGTATACCCTCAGAAAAAAAGGGGGTTGTGGAAAAAAAGATTAGAGCGTTTTAGCCTTTGGCATCTACAGCGGCTCACATGTCCGTTTGTGTGTAAGAGTGATAAAAAAGTCGTCAGACTGCATGTGGCACAGAGTCAACCACAGCTGTGACGTATGGAGGTCGCCTGCATTCACCTCCAGAACACAACAGGTACTCTCTCCCACAGGTACTCTTTTTCAGTGCTTACATGCCTGCACCTCACTTGAACTGGCCTCCCACATTCACGCCGTGTTTTCGGAGCCTTAAAAGCCGTAAGGAGATGTGAGGTCTGGTCCAACTTGTGCTTATGAGCAACTTCTAACATCTCACAGGAGCAACCAACTTCACCCTCACCAGCCCCCCAAGACTATCGCTGCATGACATCTGAGCCTGAGCCTGAGCCCCACGCAGCATTGGAAATGTTGGAAATATCTTGATCAGGTTTCAAGACAAGTACCTCTCAGATCCAAGGCTACATGAGGATGGCCTTCTGCCTCAACCAATTCTGTTACCTGACTGTTATGAATCATCAGATGTTTGGTGGACTCACTGTCTATTGATCAGTGACCCAGCGTTTTGCCTTGTAGGTGAACCGAGTTCAGTCAGTGGATGGAAACATGACCATCTCCATACATTTCCATGCCACTGATGTAGAGACTGAGCCTCTGATGTATGGGTCCTGGATGGCTCCTTCCACCAGTTTGGGATGAAGCCAAAATCTGTAAACCTCTGCAACAGCTTGGTTAAGACCCCACTTAACCGAGCGGAGCAGTTTTTGAGCATCCTGCCTCTGAGCCCGTCAGAGGGGATTGTATGGGTTTTTTTGTTTTTTTTTTTTGTCAGACCATTTGAACCTAATGCTCTAAGAGCATCGGGTTTTGTTTGATCTCTGGGCTGACGGCTTCACATGCTCACGCAACATACGAATCAATACCTTGAAAAGCAACTCAAGCTTCAGATCCGTTTTGAAAATCCAAAATGTTTTCGTGTCAACCATGATGTGGTGAAATGAGGCACTAAACTGTGCTGAGAAAGTGGCACAGTTTGAAATGAACAGATATGACTGGAACCAAAAAGAATATACCCTTCTGGTGTAAACATGGTCATTAATACGCCCCAGGGTTTAATTCCTCATGCTAGATGTAATCAAACATTAAATCCACTTGATTTCGAGCTCTGCTGCATTAGTCTGATTTACTCACCCCCTCAGTTTGAGTTCTGTGTGAAAGTGCGGAAGAGAATTAACGTTTAACATATTCTTTGTGTTTTTTGAAATAAACTTAAACCTTGAATGTGATGATGAATGCAAAGCAGTGAAACATAAATGTGATCAGGTGCAGATGATGCTCCAAGTTGACCTCAAAACTGAATCAAAGGAGGTGGGGGGAGGGGGAGGAGGAGGAGGAGGAGGAGGAGGAGGCAAGACACGGAGAGAAATGTGGTGGGGGAGGATTGAATTTGCTGTAGTCATATCATGAATGAAATAGGTCACACAAGCAAAAGAGTATTTAAATACAAATCAACTTCACGCACACACACACAACCATGATTTTCTTCATTTCTGCAACAGGAAAATGAATAAAAAGACATAAAGTTAAGTTGTACGTTGTGTTCAGCAGTGAATATCTGGAGCTGCTTCACTGGTTTAAACAAAATGATCCATTTAGTGCGAAAACAAATATGGTGTCTATACTATAAAGCTCATATATATTTTAAAGCTCATGTTCATATATGACTTGATTGTTTTCCTGTCCTGTTATTTCTCAACGTTGATCCTGCTCAGTGTGCTGTGATACAATTTGTCACCTTTAGGACAACCGGTGGGCAGTTATTGATTTTGAATGTCATCTCTTGTCACGTTGGACGAAAAAGATGTATTACGTTTGAGAAGGAACCACCCTTCTGCTCTCGCCTGTCCTCGTGATCAAGAAAATCACCTCAACTCTGCCCTTTAACGGGATGGTGGCAGGAAAGAAGAGGTCGGAAAGCAGAGCTGGATATTCGACCGGACCAAAGGAGGAAATCCTGCGACGCTATGCATCCTCTGACCTGTCACACTCGGCATCATCAGAGCTCGAAACCCCTCCACAACAGGACGGATGTGTGAGAGACGTGTCAAATTCCCTGAATTAGAACAATACAAACATGAATGAACTGGTTCAAACTCACACACAGTTCACAAAAGGTAAGTTAAGAAGTAAGGTGATCCAAGTATTTCTGTGGTTACAGTGGATTTTCTTAAGTTATTCAAAGAAATAACCACAACAAGTGCTTCGGAATGAGACATTTGAAAAGAGGCTGAAGATGGGTGTGCGTGGGGTGTGGGGGGGGTCGTCTTTTCTTTTGCGGCGGGAGGTAAACACCCTCTGGACATTGATGACTGGAGCTTATGAAGTGATATGACTGCTCAATCAGGTCACGTGAAGTCGGTCAGGAGTACCGCAGACGTTCCTCATGATCACCGCACTAATCCGCTAGACGTGTGCCTCCCTCGGGGGGACGCACCCTCTGCGGCAGGGCGGCCACACACATGTTCACTTCAAGCCACAGACATGTTTGTGGATGACTTTGTGACCTTTGTTCACAGGCCTGGAGATGAGAGCGCTTATGCTCTACTACTTCAGTCTAGTCTCACACACCCTACACATGGACTGATCTAATGTTTTGTTGATTCTCATCTGTCAAACTCTATTCCCAAAAGCATTCATACACATTATGCACATGACCTATTTTTTCCACTTGTAGCACAGGAATTATTCAAATCAGAGCTCATTCTGTGTGCGCAGTGCTTTGCATCAATCAGTGTAGCATGTAAAACCTCACGACCAGTGGGACTAAACAGAGAAAAACCCAAGCATCAGGGACTCAACTGCCATTTCCCCTTTCGCCAAAACACTTAAAACCATGATGTCTCGTCTATTGACCACCACATTTTCATAAATCAAACTTATTTGAGGAATCTTTCCACTCCAAGGCACACGTCTCTTCTTAAGAACACATGGTACGGCCATTAAAAGCTTATGCCAGAGTGCAAAGAAAACAAACGAAGTCTGGGTGTACATTCCTAAAAAATCCAGCTCCCCACCTTAGGTGTTTATCCACCTCTTACTTCAGGGTCCAGTTTCTTATGCTGGGAAGTGAGAACTCCGAATTCTGCACCAGACTGCTCCAGACTGGATCGTGCTGGATCAAGGAGGTTCCGTGGATTACGTAATGCTGGCCCTGCTGATGTGAACTTGCATAAAATGATTCATTTGAGCCACTCACTGTCTGCTCCTGCCCTGTTTTTATTACTGTCTAAGGTGGCAAAGAAGCTGCAGAGAGAAGTCCTGAGCTGTGTTTTGAAAGTAGTGGAGTAACGATAATGATTGTCTGTCTGTCTGTACCTCATGTTATATGACATGAAACTAAACTGCAGTTTTATGAATGTTTTAGATAAAACAATTGGATTTAAAAATGTGGGTAAATACAGATCTATGAAATCAGGTGTTCTGTTTTATTCTGCGGAATAGAGTTTAGAACAGAGGACTGGGAACAAACCTGAGTCCAAGAGACACACCATGAATACACAAATGAATACATTAATGCATCTGTTCATGCTTGACCACTGGAGTAACGCACACAGGAAGTGGGACCCCTCCTCCTCTCCTGCAGAGGGGGGCAGGAATGTTATAATTGAAACCACGTGTGTTGTAGAAATAAGCTGCACGTGTGTTGGTTGGACGTCTCCTAACCTGATGGTTCTCCATGCTTATGTAAGAGTCTTATCCAGACCTGTGCAAGGTTGAATGTGAATATGGCTGCTCGTGTCTGTTACGACACCAGCTGACGTTTGATTTCTTTATTGCTCATACTCATTTTATCCCAGTCTGTGCTTTTTCTTGTCTTAATGTTTTTTTTAATCTTGCTTTTACTTATTTTAATTACCACACTGCAAAACACAAATTGTTTAACTTGCTCTTTTTTTCCTTAGATTGTTTTGTGCTTTTATTTGGCTTACGCTTTGTCTGTTACGTCTGTTTTTTACCCCTTACTTCTGCCAATCTTCTGTTTGTTTTGCTTTTTTTACGTTTGTTCCTCTCTTTTTAGTCTCTGGTCTTTGTTTTATGCTGCCTTTAAAGCATTTTGTCATGTTACATTTAAAAAATTGCTCTGTAAATAAACTTTATTATTATTATTATTATCGTTGTTCACCAGGAGGGGATCACTATTTCCTAATAACTCATTGAAATCTGACCACCCTTTGTAAAATGTATGTAAAATGTAAAAAAAAAAAAAAAATCACATCTAATAGATTGCAAATTGTAAAACCTGAAGGTAACAAGAAAATAAACCAGCCAAATACACAAGAGGCATACAATTGTACTGTATGTTTTGTATGTATGTTATTGTATTAACTACTCCAGGAATCATATCCAATATCACAAATTTCATACTTTTGTGCTTTATTCTAATTGCAATTTCCCAATCACTAAAGGACAATTCCATATTACTTCCTTCAATCACGTGACTGTGAATCGTTCATGATGCACCGTGGATGATGGCCTCATTCACAACCTCCGTCAAGATACACGAAATAAATAACACTTTCTATTTTGGCTCCAAAATAAAACCATTACGAACGCGACGGTTCAACGTGAGCCCGGTGCTTTTATTTTGAAGAAAAAATATCTGTCATCCGGGAATGTTGTGTCTGCGTGACGACAACGAACGCAGCGGCGGCAGCAGCGTCAGTCGCTCTCCCGGTGCTAGTGGAGGGAAGGAAGGAAGGAAAGAAGGCGGATTCGGAGCGATAACGCCAACACGCTCGGCCACTGAGAGGCGAAACACACCGCCGCTGCCTCCACACAGCCGGACGAGAACCGACCGGAGCTACATGGCCGAAATATCTCCCAGAAGAAGTCGCTGTCCGTGAGACAACCTGTGTTTCACATGCAGCACCGGCATTAGCCCGTTTGCCGAAAAATTAGACATTTTTCTTGCCGCTCAACGGAAGTTTCTGACATCAATTTTGAAGGGGAAGCTTCATTTACAGCCGCTAGCATGGATGAGGACAACCAAGGTATGGTTCATTCATTCGGTGGACTGTTTAAACAGATAATTCAGTGTCACTGTGGACCAACATTTTTGTCTATTACTTAAACTGGTCACCTGCTTGAGAATATTGAGAATACTCCCATTAAGTTCTTCCTTCTGAGAAACTTAGACCCTGATCCCTGTGGTATGATGGCCAGGGGGGCTGTCATGTGTTAAAATGACCAAGATCTTTGAGTGGTAACAACCAAGACTTTACAATGTTATCAGCATCAGCTGGAGGAGCGCAACATCAGTACAGGTGTCTGTTCCACGTCCTCAACAGGTCAGCCTAGCATTTTTACTGCCAAGGATTCCCTTCCTGACAAAAGTTGAGTTTGCTGTGAGAAATGACTCAATGCGTCACTGTCAGTTCGATCTCCCCATCGTTCAGCAGATTCATGGCATTCATGGTGAGGAGCCGCAACAGTGGGACGCGTTGTCTCACCTCTCCTTACCCACTGGTATTCAGTCCCACATGCTCGCAGCGTGCAGAGCTATTTGCCGGAGCATCCCTAAACAGCATGCAGGGCATAAAGCTGTCATTGTGCTGAGTGCGGCCAGCTTCGGCCTCCAGCGGTGCCACACATGAGCACAGCCCCACAGACAGACATATGTTGCTGTTATTCCAAGCAGGGATAGCTGACAGCAGCCAGGAGGTTGTAATCACACACATTCATGCACATGCACACACTCACATACGCGATTTATTTACTGGCACTTGATAGCTTTATGGAAGTGTGTGTGAACAGATGTGAGTTATAAACTGTCCTGGTTTTTGTTTTGCTGTTTGCGTCGGGTGTATTATCCCCACTTGTCTTGTTTGTATTAGAACAAGTTATCACCTACACACACACACACACACCCCCACAGCGTGAAGCGCTCCAAGGTAGCTGCAAGAACAAAGTAGAGTGAGTGAGTGAGTGAGTGAGTGAGTGCCGATTGGAATCACAAGTTTGGATCTACTGCTGCTTCGATATCCACCGGTAGCTCCTCAGACAGGGACAGAAACTTTGCTGGGCAGAAGTCGAGTGAGAGGGAGAACGGAATGAGATGCTGAGGTGTCAGTGAGAGCAGAGAGGCGAGACTAAGTGACAGTAGCAGGGACGGTGAGGTGAGAATGATTGGGTGAGACTGGAGGTGTTTGGATCAAGAGTCTAAATCTGAAAAATGACTAGATATTCTCATACAATCAATTCTCGGCATATCACAGGAGTTTCTTTCTGCTGTGTAGTAATAACCTCACTGATCACAGTGTCCATCCATCCATTACAATCCATCAACCCATGACATACATATGCTGGAAAAGAGAGAATACAAAATGAAAAATCCTTTTTTTTTTCCAGGGAGTTCCTTTTTGCCCATTTCTGCAGAAATACTGTGTAGCAGCTAGTCTTTTTACAAGCGGTCATGCTGCACAATGCAGGTCTTTGGTAATCAGTCTGACAGGCCTGACCGTACAATGCCTTCTGCTACAGTACTGACTCAATGCACAATGGACCAACAAGAACCCACAAAGCTTTGATCCAGAGCAGCTTACTGTTGCTTCTCTTGCATGACTGACTTTGTCAACATATCAACTGTGCGTCTATTACTGCTGATGCTCAGGGATGCACAATATTACATTTGCTTTTGCTGACTACCGATATGATGAAAGGGCTGATGACGCATAGAGATGTCTTTGGTGTATATGATTTTTTACTGCACCCTGCAGAGGTCATTTAGGTCTGTGGGATTGACATCCTGATGCAGATGTGAAACAGTCAGGAACAGGCCAGAATCAGCTGCTTCATGAGTAAGTGTAACATCTCGCCACAGAAATCTTGTACAAGTATGTACTTTACAGTTACAGAAACACTTTCACACTGTGGACCTTTTCTGATTGCACTTGATGCCAGCACGGCTCGCTGACTCGCGGACTTCAAGAAGGAAGGAAGCACCAGTAACCAGTCGTTTTAATCATTAGTTATATGATGAATAAGATTTATCGATCAACTCCATGGTGTAATATCTGAGTGCTGACCAGCTGTACATGTACAGTGTGGAATGGAGGCTCCATGAATGAAGCCCGTATGGTCCGAATCGGGGCATTTAATGCCCGACACTGGCTGCTCAGTGCACTTTGTGACGGCTGCGGCCAAAGCAGCCGACCGCTTTATTTACACATTGCGAAACTCGACATGCAGTCTGTGTTTGTGTGTGTGTGTGTGTGTGTGTGTGTGTGCGGTCCGTGAGGTTACGGCACATTGCGGCCCAAGTCAGGCGCATGCGACACGCTGGGTTTAGAGCCACAGCCACAGCCACAGCCATTCATCTGCTGGGCTCCAGGACAGCACCAGCAGCTTCCTGCTACATTCAACACTTTTCTTTTGGTCCTTGGAGTGAGTTAGCAGCTGCTGTCTGCGTCCTCCGCACACTGTGAAGTAGCTGAGCGTAAAGCGTCATGGAGCACAAGAACAAATCATGCTTTCATAGTGGTATCCAAACTGAATTCACTCTCTCTCTCGTTGGCTGATTTGTGCTTGTGTATAACCTGCGAATGTCTACAGGTAAATGTGGCTTTCAGGAACCTGGGTGGCTGTGAGTGTTTACTTTGAGCTTGAGGAGGTTTCGGTTGGCAGTGAGTGTCTATAGACACATCATGTGTGACACAGAAGTAACCTGAGGGCGTCACGGGATGTTAGGGAGGAGAAGCTGTAGAAGTCCAAAGTCTAAAAACAAAATACCGGTACTTTTTTAAATCGTCTGGAAAGTCTGGTGAATTATAGTTTTACCGAAACAGAAAAAAACAAGCAATTAAATGACAGTTAAAAACCTTGGGTGCTGCAAATAGGTTCCATGAAGATGATATATTCAGGGTGCCGTGGAAGCAGGAACATCTGGAGTATACTGATAGTGGCAGCTGGCTGCCAGTAGAGTTCTGTTTCAGACCTGAATGTCTGTTACTGTCAACTTTTAGACCCAGACTTCAAATGAAATCCAATTGTTGCCTGCATTCATCACGTACTGCTGGTTTGCCTCTGTACACTCAGCAGCACTTGACCTAGATGGGCCCAGACGAACGGCACAGTTGGCTCGAGGAAGGGAGACGTTTCTGAATAAATTATTAAGACAACTCCACCAGAGTCTGGATGCGGGTTTAATTTTATAGGTGAAAGAGTAGCTGACAGAATAGATTCTTTTACACGAGCGTATACTACCTGCTCATGCACGTGAGGCCATGTGCAGGCATCTCGCTCACACCAGCCCGGTGGTCTGTTGTGAGGTAATATACAGTATGTGTGTGGATGTGTAGGTGGACGTCTGCGCGCATGTTTTAACAGTCAGTGAACACAGAGGGCCCTTGTTGAGCTTGGCCTCTCAGGAAATCAGATAGTGCTTGACTCTTACCCACGCCATCCCCTCACGTTGAGTTTGACTTGGCAGACGTTACTCCACACTGAACCATGTGGAGGTTGACTTTCTGGAGTTTGGATCGTTTCTGTACGCAATCTGATCGAGTCAATAAGAGCTCAGTCTGAAGCGAACATGAGTTGAGTGTGCAAATCCTATTGGACCTCGGCTTTGTTTTCTCTGCCTGCTGGAGAAGAAGGGGTTTAAAGTACTTTTATGTGTGGCTTATGGGCAAAAATGTCAATTTTCCGTCTGGAGCAGAGGATGAAAAGCTCACAGAGAACGGACAATGGTGTGCATTTAAGATCCACTGGCTCAAAGATCGAGGGGTACGATGTGAGGCCAATCGTGACATTTCTTTCCTCTTTGGAAAGACAAATCAGAGCGTGCTCAAGGTCCCAGGAGTGGGAAGTCATGTGCTGAAGTGAGTTTTAAGCAAAGGACGTCCTGCTCCATTTGGCTGTTGCAGGAATCTGGGTTCATATCCACCCTGGATGTGTGTTTGAGGCGGGGGCTTGGGGTGTTCAGGTCTGTCGGAAAGGGAAGAGAGGACAGAGTGGACAGGAAAAGGGAGGCAAGGTTGGAACAATTATGTAAGCACACAAAGAGTGTTTGACCTGCTGAAGGTTCAGGAAAAAGGTGTATCCCCGCTGCCAGTACATCCAGTGCTTCGGACTGAAAACACACCCTCCTCTGCTCTGGGTTGGCTTCTCCAGGAACTTGTGCAACTGCGTTCAAACACATGAACAGATGCTGCACATTCTTGGGGAGAAGTTTGAGCATCTGATTATCATTGTGAAAATCTCCATCTCTTTTTTTCCACTCAATCCACAGACCCCTTCTCTTCAGTGATGTGACGATTGCTGTTGACACCTCTTCATTTGTCTTTTTTTGATATTTGTCAGAGTGTTGCTATAATCCTCCGTTCCTTTTTCCTGGGTGCCCACCGGCTGTGTCTTGATCCTCTGTAAAGCCTGAGTTCCTATTGTCTTTTTTTCTGCTGTTTTGTTTTCTGATCTACAACATGTGGTAGTAGAACAAATACAATACATTATAACACATATGTTTCACATTTCCTACAGTCATTTTTATTCGTTAGTCTGCAAGGGAAGAAGCATGAGAAAACCCACTTGGTAGATTTGCTTCACAAGCTTTCTGTTGTTTCCTCATCAGTTGTTTTTCAGGGTTTTCTACAAAATAATATCAGTAAGGGGTTAGAAACATAAATGGCTATGTGTGTATTACTCAGTTTTAACAAACAGCTGCCAACAGATGAGAAAAGACTATTCACCCAGACCATGGTACAAATGAAAATGAGTAATCACCATTCAACATTGTCTTTTGCAGCCCGGCTAGCTCAGTCGGTAGAGCATGAGACTCTTAATCTCAGGGTCGTGGGTTCGAGCCCCATGTTGGGCGTATGACTTTCCTTTAATTTCCCTAAATCTGTTGGATTTGCAGTACTACAAAAAATGTAAACATTTACTGCAACTAAGGTCCCACTGACCTCCTTGACTAACTGAGAATCAAAGAAGAAACATTGATCTTCCGTACACCCTGCTGTGTGTGTGTGTTGGGCTGGGCGCCAACCTCTTAAAGCCCTCTTGCCTGCCCCCTGGGGCGCGGAGCACTGCCACTTCATTCCCAAACAAGGGAACCTTCCTGGACTTGACAGGGGGGTCATTGTGTCACTAAACTACTCCTGCACTTCCTCCATCTTTGCCGTAACTGCTCTTTTTATCAGTTTTTGCAAATTGTGCATGTTTCCACCCCCGCTCAGTTTCTTGCTGCACGATGCTGTTCATGCAAAATTCATCCTCTCTTCATGGGGAGAGAGGATGAGCTGTGACTGCACTGCTGGTGCTGCGAAAAAGCCTGAGAGTGTTGTACTCATGTAGCGTTTCGCTCCACGTTCACCCGTCACCCGGCTCTGTGCTATTGAGAAGGGCAGCCGTGTTCTGCTTGTCACCGAGAAGCGCTACAAAGAGCGCAGCAGGCTCTCGAGCAACCTGTGTGTGTGTGTGTGTGTGACAGTGTGTTTAGCACGGCAAGTCGCTTTGTATACATGTGGGCAAGAAAGATGGAGTTGGAGGCGAGCAGAAGGCTGACTGGGGAGAGGATGCTACAGTCAGTGTGCTGAATGTAGGTTAGTAGTGCAGTGCTCAGCCCAGCTGTGTATACCTATTCCACACGTGGAGGCACGTACGCGTATAGGAATGTGCTTGACGGTGCGAGTGTGAATCTCTTTATATAGAGTGCATGCACGATGCTGGCACAGAGGATTAGTGCAGGCTGCCGAGACAAATGGGAGAGATCAAGTGCAGAGGGGAGTGGATGATAGTTAGTGGATTATAGGTCAGAGGTTTGAGCCGCTCGCTGTCGCTTTCTGACTGGAACACACACACACACATACTCAGACAGTATGTGTAACCAGGAGTAATTCAGATATAGTGAAATGATTAGACAGAAAAAGATCCATAATGACATATAGAAACCATGTGACCTTGAATTTAGATAGGTTTAGTACCAGAGGTGCTGTGGGGGTGCAGGACGGAGGAGCCTTGACAGAGCAGGTCAAGGTGACAGACTGGTGAATATGTTGTCCATAACTAGGTATTTTACAGGAACAGTGGCACCTTGATTCATGGACTTCATTGCTTTTATACCCCACACTACTGCTTCTCTCTCTCTCTCACACACACACACACACACACACACACACACACACACCCTGTGTCCGTCCACAGCTCATAACTCATGATGCATCAATGTCAGCGCTCCCAGAGATGATGACCTGCTATGATTGATAATCTGCTGCTGCTTTCAGTGGGTCACTGTAACACACAGGCACACATTTGTCCCCTGGGGGTCTCTCAGCTGCTGAGTGATTTACAGTAGGCAGCGGTTCCTCTGCACATGATCTATTTGTTGACCTCTGTCATGCTGAATTTCTGTCTTCCTCCGTCGGTACACACACCATAGCTTTGCATTATTAATCTATCACATTTTCTCAATGTATGTTGGCTAGAGGAACATGATGCAAAGCCTCTATCATTCCTCTCCTCATAAATGTATAAATGGCTGATGTAATGATGAGTAATTATTGTTTTTCCCACTGGGAATTGTCAGTGAAAATATCAGCAGAAATTCAACATAAGAGGGGTCTTCAGCAGGGTTCATTAGCAGAACATGCACATACCTGTAACTGTAAAGGGCCGATTTCAAAGTTAAACTTAATCTGCATGTTTCCAGGTCAGTAGATATTGAAGTGAGTGGCAGGGAGAATCCTTTCTCTGACTTTGCTAGTGGAGTACAAGGAAGTACAAGGTTCTTATCATGTGCTCCGGCCAGCACACCATGTCTGCCTGGATGCTATTTTCATATCTGTGTCTCATCACATCACACATCCAACTATGAGTCATCGGTAAGGAAATATGCTCTCCCTGTGACAGCCCTGATATTCACCTGGCAGCACTTCAGTGACTTCTCACACGTTGGTGACGCTTCCACTCATTGATTATAAGGGGATTGAGCCGACTGATTGCAAAGCATTTCCGTAGCATTCCTCGTCTCCTTAAGGGTGTGTTGTCTTTAAAGCTGCCTGGTGTTGATCTTAGGAGGCAGTGGATCTCATGTCAGATTGATCTCAAGCAAATTAAAACAAATAGTGAGATAATTGGTTATTGACCGGATCTTTATTCCAATTTCCACTGAGGAATGGAATCGGATGTTTTCATCTTTTGAAATGTGGAAAACCCTTTCACACAGAACCTGGGAAAGAATTTTAGTCTGATCTGAACCGCCTACATGAATAATAATAAAGTCTTGGCTCAGGTCTGAACTCTGTCTCCCCATCCGCCTCTTCTTCCTCCTGCTGTCTGGGAACAACGGAAGGAGAAGTGGAGTCATTCCAGCCTGCTTGAATATCTCCCCATCTTTTCTTCTGCTTCTCTCCAACCATTGTGTCTCTGCTCATTTTCACGCCAAGCCTAAACACAACATTAGTTTCTTTTGATTCCTTCACATGCAAGTTGTGTTTGACTGCTCAGGCCTGCATATAGGTCCAGACTGCAGGCCAGAGACACGCTACACGTACTTCCTGAGTGAGTCACTCACAACTGTGGGGGTCCTTAGTACATATTAAAAGAGGCCTCTTTTAAGACTTTTGGAGAGTGTGTGTGTCTCCTGACAGAGTACACAACCTTCTAGTAACCTGGTTCACCAATGCCAGATACCGTGGAAAATAAAAACATTTATATGGAACTCAACTCATGTCCAAACTTCTTTGGTTTTGACCCATAAGAGGTGAATGGTTATTTATAAATTATGCAAGTTCTAAGGACTAAAAATCAGAGTGAATTAAGATTAAATTGGGCATCATTAAATTCAGTAGACGTTTTTTTTTATTCATGTTGCTTGTGCCTATGATCACAAACTTTAACACCTGAAAGAATGAGATGCTGCTGCTGCTGCTCCATTGTATAGAGAGTATGGTAATTCATGTCTTATCACATTTAGGCTGCTGCCACCAAGTGAGAAGCTTCAGAGAGAGACAATCAAGACAATAACAAACTTAGCAATGATGGAAAAAACAATTTGCAGTCCCACTGAACTTGTAGACCCTTTTACTATGTCCGCTGTTTCCATAGCGGCTTTCTTTAAACTTTATAGGCCTGTATTACACATGCAACCTTTGACATTTATCACGCAAGCCCAGGTACGCCCTGACTTCCCCACTCAGGAGTAGCTGTCGTTGTGTAACAGTTAAATCGTAGGCGAATCAATAAAGCTCTTGTCTAGACAGTCTTGTCTGTGGTGTTGGTGATGGAAACCAGAACAAAGTTAACATTACCCCAGTGGACATCAACGTTTGGCTGGTTGTAGGTTTACAACTATGTCAGTAAAATGTCTAATGCAAATGTAAAATCTGAATAATAAATAATAATAATGGCAGGGGGAGAAACGGTGGTGCAGTAGTTGGCACTGTCGCCTCACAGAAAGAAGGTCCTTTGCTTGCTTCTTGGGTGGAGTTTACATGCTCTCCCATAATCTGTGTGGGTTCTCTCCAGGTACTCCAGCTTCCTGCCCTCTCCAAAAGCCTGCTGACGTTAATTGGTCTGAATCGTCAGTAGGTGTGAATGGTGATGGTGACTGGTCCTGCTCAGGTTCACCCGTTGACGGCACGAGCACACCCGCGACCTTTTACGGGAGCAGTGGGAGAGGATGAATGAATGAATGAATGACTAATCCTAGCTTCTACTGATATGTGGTTGATGTGAGGTAGTGTTGTTAATTAGCCAACATACATCGTCTCCCAATGCCAGCTTGCCATTGAGTAATTATGACCGAAACCCAACATCTGCTAATCATCATAATGTTGACATACACAGAGCAGGGTTCTGATACTGTTTGATATTAATATTTTGTTTGTTTTAAGTCCAACTCCAAGTTTGATGTCAGTCCAATATTGAATCTGATTTCCATTTTCAACCTTCAAGTCCACTGTCTTTCAGATGTTAAACTGACGTATGGGGCCAGTGGGGAAGGTAAATCTCACACTGTGACAGTCTACATATTGTAGACGGACTAAATAGCCCACTGTCAAGTTCAAAACCTGCTTTTTTTGTGTTCTACTCTTTCTCAAAGCTGACAAACTCACTGTGAAGTCAGAGCAACATGGAGACAATGCTGATGGATCAGACAGTACGTCTTTGCTGTCAACAGATGGTGGAATGACAGACGGCCTGATCCTTCATCAGAGGTGCAGCATTCAACACCGTGTAACACAAAACACATTTAGAAGCCGGAACCAAGTATTTTGTTGTCAAGATAACGTTGCATGAGGTAATACACAATCCTCATGACAGACTGTCTTGTCTGGCGTGGTAAAAAGATGGATCCTGCTGCCAAAGTCACTGGTTTGTTGGCCCAAGAACCAACCCATCAGAGATCACAGTTAATATGACTTGAGCCAGAATCATTTCTTTTACATCAGATTTGGCAGTACGTGCTGATGAATAAGTGACTGTGACGGGTACTTGTGTGAAGATAGTGCTGCTTGAAGAGATTGTGATTGGGGATCGTACAAGTCTTTGAAGAATCAAACAGCCATGTTGTGTTTGATATAACCTCTGATTTTCCGTTGTCATCTAATTTTCATGAGGGGAATGTTGTGAATGTCTCTTCTGAGAGGAGCGCTAACTACAAGTGGCTGCAGCAGACTTGGAAAAAAAGCATTTAGGAATGTTTCTGAGATGAACAACCAGGGGAAGGAGGCATTTCTGTCTGTTAACCTCTGTAGAGCACAGCTTTGTTTAATACTTGAACCATTCATTTCAATCATGAAAAATCAACCAAACATGGCACTTTGTCCATAGGTACATAGATATTTGATATTGTACTGCATCAAGTACACTTATCTTGAACTCACTTTGTTTCTATTGACAAAGTGTTCTATTGGTTTGGAATCTTCATAAAATGAGTTGCAATGAGCTGTCTTCAAGTGTAAAGGCTCCCAGACGACACGTGATTGTGTGTCTTACACCTGCTGGGTAGAAAACTAGCTTGACTTATCTTGTGAAAAGCCTCAACATCTCCACGCTTGTTATTTCTTATCAGCCTTATTCAGCGATGACTATTGATATTGACTTGGTTATTGTAAATAATTCATAAAATCATCCTTTCATAGGCGCACAGCACATGTTTAGGATAAGTAAAATGCTTTACAGACATGAGCAAACTGCAGTGGACAGAAAGCACATCGCACCTCCTCTCCAACCTCATTAAAGTTGCATTTGATGCTCTTAAAGTGATTCAAACGTAATTGAAACAAGTGCACTCTGCTGCTGACACTGCACCCTCTTTGCTGCCAACAAGTGTAAAATACAGACATTTCGTCTTTGTAACTATCCAGATCGATTTCCGAATGGGGAATGGGCCTATTGGTCGGTTATTTTTCAGGTGGACAGAACAGAATATTCCCCCCAGTTCAGCTGTGGAAAAGAGTTTAAGACTTGACACAGTCTGAGGCAGATAGAAAGTAAGAGCAGATGAGCGTACAGAGATGCAATCAAAAAAAGAAAAGGAAAGAGGAACTATACAGAGCCAGTTGGACCTGACTGAGCAGTTGCTGTTGGAGGAATGTGTGCTGTTTCTTTCCTTCTGCTGTCATCTGTCGAGAGGCAGGAAATGTCAAAGAGGCTGTCCGTCTCTGTGTGTATACATGTGCATATCGTATGTGCTGCTGTGTATTTGAGTGTTCTTTAAAGCCATGAGTAGGAGTAACACCAAGGGGAAAAACAATTACTATCCACCTACGTGACACAATAGCTGCTTACATAAGTTGGGAAACAAGAGCCATGCTGGAGCATTTATTGTCAGTTGCACTGACACTCACAAACATACCTCCACATGCCAGCTATGGAAATTGGAGAAATGTGGTATATTTATCCAGAAAATGCCAAAGCATTGTATAAGATCAGATGTAGATGGCTTAAATTCACTGACTGTTGTAACTCACTCACCGACTCTGACTCACTTTCCCAGATTTTTGCATCATTCCTAACACAGACGGTTGCACTGATTCGCAGCAGCCTTGCCAACAATCAGTGTTGGCTGCGCATGTGAAGTTGTGTAAGTGTTCCTTCATTATCCTGCGGTGGGAATTGCCTCACTTTTTACGTGGTTGCTGGTGTAATGGGAAAACAACCCCAGCCAGCGGTCCTAATCAAACAGACGCCCCCTCCATTGTCTTGGTGAAAACCAGGAAGTGTTCCATTGGCTTTGTTTGCTAGTTTGCATGGTTTTCTGTCATTACGTTGAACATTATCTCAAAAGAAGATGAGTTGGGTTCAGCAAAGTTAAACCAACCAACTAATCAAACATACTTTCTCATGGGCCAAACCTAAAGCAGGGATGGGCATCAGGGTCTTATTTATATTTTCTGTGTATTCATTTGTGGAGCTGGCCATTTTTTCCTTCTGACTGTTGAAGTACCCCTCACCATGTACTGTATAATAACTGCTGCGTATTTACTGTTACTGCGCTCACCTATTCAAACAAAGATTGTCATGGATGTTATGTAAGCATGAGCTATGAAGTGATTTAAAACCAGCATCCTCTGTCATCAGCATTAATAATTCGCATGTGATTTGTTGTGTTTCACTTCATGGCCCTGTGTTGGTCTAGACAAGTCACGAGGTTCAGTTGTAATTGAGTCATGAGGTTTGACCACCAGTTATCAACCAACGACTTTGACTATGGAGAATAAAGAGACATTTGAAGGGTTTTTTTTGGTGTTATATAGTTACCCAGCACAGAAGAATAGCAAGTTGTGTGTCTGTCCACAGTGTAGCACCACAAACTTCAACGTGGCTCTTTGTTGAAATGAACAAAAGTAATCAACATTTTTCATCACGCTGGTGTGATAAGATCTCAGCCTGCACCTATGTCACAATTTCCACACAACCCGACGGCTCTGAAAAATGAGTTGTTGATGTGTGAGACTCGGTCCGGTCCCTCCTGCAATATATATACTGTAAAACCCATCTGCTGATAAACAACAGCATGGAAAACAATGACATAGTCTGAATACAGGGAGTTCTGGTGAGAGTGTCAGCTCTCAATTGCAAGTAGGTGTTGATATATATGGAATAGTCTTTATTGTCATTGACCCTATGCGTCCGTGCTCTGATTTGCTTGTACACCTGCTCTCTATCTCTAAGAATACTGAATACTTTTGGACGTAGCGAGGCTGAGAAAAGTGCTGCAACCTTAAAGTCCTTGACGTAGAATGAAAGCATAAAATGAATCAACTCACTGACATCTCACTCGATGATGATGGATGTTTCCCAGTGACCTCCCTCACCTGTTTCCTGCCTCCCGGAGATGTTTTGACATGGCGGCCACTCGTGGAAGTGATAGGGAGAGTAGCGACTGTCAGTCACTGTTCCTTGCAGGGCTTCAGAGGCTAAGCATCTAAGTATAAACTCTGATGACGATGTATTGATTGTAAGTGGGACAGCGGCGGACTCTATGTGCCTGAGGGGGAAGTACGGCGTGCTTGTATATAAGTTGTTTTTTACTCTCATAGTTCCCCAGCTCTCATGTATAATGCATCAGATGTACAGTCTCTGCTGTACAGTAGTAGTTGCCCCCTGACAGTGGTATCAGATCACTGCCCATTTTCTACAAGCCAACACACAGCAGGGCGATCGTTACTCAAAGCAGATTCTGTCTCCTCTGACAAGTTGTCCCATTCTCCAGCCCAGGCGAGTTCACAGACAGAGTAGGTGGGACCATGGCTGATTTTGTGCACTACAGACGTAGGTTGCTTGCGGGGTCTCTTCGCTTCACAATCGCTGCTCTCAGGCTGCTGAACTGACGCCAAAGAAAAGGAGCAATAGAGGCAGAGAGTGTGAAGACGCCTGGTGGGACGGTATCTGTTCCGTCATCGCTCTTGAATAGCTCACTTTCTTTGCTTTTTGGCAGGGAGTGTGTTTTACCACATTTTAAATGTCGCTTTATTTTCTGTTTCCGCTCCACATCCGCATACACTCCTTCATTTTGAAGCTTTACAGACTCTGGATTCTAAAAGAGGACATTTCATATCAAGATAGGATGTTGCAGAAAACTGCATCCTTATCACTTCCACGTCATACCCACTCTTCTCTCAACTTTCTCATGACAACGTGTGTGTTGGTTAAGTCTGTTGGTGAATTACGTGCTGTGTTAAACACACATTGCGGCCAAATTACACCTGAAAGAGGCATTAATGTGTTTGTACCCAGTTGTGAGCTCCAGCGTGTGTGAGAGGGATGATCCCACAGTTTATCACCCATCTGGATCCCTGCTCGCCTCACTGGCTGCTCATCTGTGATAATTCGAGCTTTATGCCCTCAGAACACAATAACCTAAAGGTCCATTCTGCTTCCTTCGATTCATCTCAGAGAAGGACTAGGGAGAGGGAGATGCAGAAGATAAAGAAGAGAAAATAACTTCTCTCTTCATTATGTACAGTCAAGGGGAAACAACGGGGGAAAACTGAGTTGCAAAGCTTCTTAGCGTTGTGATTCAGTTGGGGGCTTTGAATCAGCTCTTTAAGCTATGGGTTGGGGGCGGAAAAAGAGAGAGATAGTGTGTGTGAGAGAGAGAGAGAGAAAGCATGTGGGAGAAGCTCAATCTGGTAGAGCTCCATGTGAAAATGACCTACTTCCTGTCAGCTCTCTCTCAAATGGATTGCTGTTTTCTGATGTGTGGAGGAGAGAGGGGGAGGTCCTCCGAAGGGTCCGTGGGAGAGGTTGACGTGGCACGGTTAAATGAAGGATAAACAGGTTGCTCTGAGGGCCAGCACTGTGGACTGAAATAAATGTGAGTGCATGGGACGGTGTGTGTCACCGCGTATACGCACCTGTGCACACACTGTTAGTTTGCTCTTCAGAGTGTCAGTCAAACATGCATGTTGTGAGGTTTTCTGGTGTTAATTACCCCACATACGGGCTCGACATGAGACGGCTATCAAAAAGCCAATATTTGAGTGGGTAGGATGCGCCAGATGCTCTGCGGCCGGGCGTGTGTCAACCCCGCAGGATGCGTTTTATGTCTGTTTGCTTTACAACAGCCAACTTTCTGTTGTGTGGAGTTCAAGATAATCACCATGAGACTCGTCCTACAGAAAGTCGCTCCACATTCTAGGTTCAGAAACTGTCTATTTACTATCAAGAGGTCTTGGTGTAGGAAACATCCGCTTTTTCCACTGTATTCATTTAGGTCACAAGTGACATTTCTCAGTTGGATTCATTGCGCAAGTATGCAGAACTCAAATCCCCCCCGCCTCTCACTGGCTGGCTGGAAGGTGAATTAATTTAATCCGTCCTCATATCCCTGCCTCTTCTCTCTCACACATGCTTTTTCATTTTCCCTTCATTTTCCAGTACCTGAAGACCTGTCATTGGAGGAGCGAGATGAGCTGTCGAACATACGACGCAGGAAAAAGGAGCTTCTGGATGATATTGAAGTAAGTTCCACAATCATTTTTCATTTCTAGCAGTTCCAGCAGCAGAAAAATGACCTGACTACGTGCTTGTTGTCTTACAGTTTAAATGACGTCAGGATTTAAAGCAATACAATGCTGAACAATAGAACATTTATTTTAATCATGTGATGCCTCAAATTCACTTTTCCTGCTCTGCAGCGGCTGAAGTTTGAGATTGCAGAGGTGATGACGGAGATCGAGCAGCTCACCTGTGTAGGAGAGAGGTGAGTTTCTACTAGTTTCTTTAGTTTTTGCGCCCCCTCCACCCCTTCTCTAACATACGAATTTTAATCTCAATGTCACTGGGAATTCAACCGACAATAATTCCCAACAGAACTCAGTCAGTCTTTCTCTTTGAGCCTTTGTCCAAACATGATTTCAAAAACATCTACTCAAATACACATTTTTTCCCTCAGTGGATGACGATTATCGCAGAAAAATTGTCTGCACATCTACAAACAGGTTTTCAGAACCAGTTCCCTATATGTTTCCTTTCCTTTCAGTATATAAGATACTTTCTGTTTCATTTGTGTGTGTGTGTGTGTGTGTGTGTGTTAATCCCCTATTGTACGAGGAGTGACGCTGGACAGTCCCCCGACTAAACATTAGACAGTCTGTGTTCAGAGGCTTTGATTTGATTGGTTGATGAGGTGGAGTGAGGGCGAGTGTGTGTGTGTGTGTGTGTGTCTCAGGTGCAGCTGCCAAAGGGTTTTGGGCTATTTCTGGCACACAGGAAGCACAGGGATCATGCACAAAGGTGGAAATTTTCCCTGTGGGGCACACATGCTAAATGTGTTTAAAAAATAACAAAAAAAAAGTTTAATTTGAATGGAAACCTTTTCCAAATGGTACCTAGATGGATAGGTTAAGTGAGGGGATATGTTCTGTATTTCCACACGCTTGAAGAAGAAGAATAGTAGAAGAGCATCTTCTTTCAGTTTAAAGCAGCTGTAAACTTGTCAGTGGACATCCAAAATAAACCTGGACAAAGCCGCCAGCTGACCCTCTGATGATGGTCCCATCATTTCAGTTTTCAACTTTCATTTCAAGCTTATTTGTAAAGTCCAACATCACAAATCACAGTCTGCACAGTGCAACAGCCTCTGTCCTAAGAAGGACAGAGGAAAAAGTACCCTAAACTACGCTTTCAACAGGGAGAAAAAGTCAGAACCCTCAGTAAGGGTCGGGAAAGCCAATAAAGAAGGATCACTGGCAATTGTTGTTGCATATGCAGACACAGTATGACAGGATGATACATGATGATAAACTCCTAATGCAAAGTACAGGAATAGTGTGGTGACCCTGAATATAGATGCAGAGCAGCTGGAGGTGTCGTCACACGCATCCCGCACCATATGGTCTCCTCACTGCCATGATGTACTGAAAGAGGTCGGGCCACAGAAGAAATGTTTGAGATCGTAAAACAGACACTAAGCAGACGGCTTTATTGTACCACAAAAATAATAATAATCATAATAATTCAATTCATAATTCATTTGTTGGATCTGGAGAGCAAATGAAAAGAAAAATACCTGCACAGGAGGTCAGGATGGAAGGGTGAGCGCAGAGAGAGAGAACATTAGAGTTACTAGCATGAACCACTGGGGAAAAAATATGTGCTGTATGTTTTACTACAGCAAAACTACGCAACGGAACAAGCAGATCGCCATGGGGAGGAAGAAGTTCAACATGGACCCGAAAAAGGTCAGAGACTCATATTGTTGAATCGCACTTTGAGGAATCGCTTGAACGGCATCAATCCAACTCAGAGTTATTCCATCTGTTGAGGCGAAACAGATGACAGGAAGCAGTCCTGGTTGTGTTTTTCAGGGGATCCAGTTTCTCTTGGAGAATGACCTTCTGCAGAACACCCCTGAGGACATCGCCCAGTTCCTGTACAAAGGAGAGGGACTCAACAAAACTGTGATTGGGGACTACTTAGGGGAACGGTGAGTTATCTTAGCTTCCTCTGTCTTTGTCCTGCTCCCATCTCTCTTTCAGATCTGCACCACACGCTCAAAGATGTCGCCATAAGGCCCCAGGAAATTGCTAGTCTGGACTGGATGTGTAGCAGAGCATCAACAAGACACTGAGCCAATAAAAAGTGTGAAAAGTGTTTCTTATCAAACCGCAGTCAGTGTCGATAGGACAGTGAAAACAACCGTCTTTCTGTCTGAAGCTGGTGGCATGTTATTATCCTGCAGAACATGTTTAGTTTCGTCACTTGTTTTTTTTTTCAGTTTGAGGGAGTTGATAACTAATTAAGTGTGTGACACCTCCTGCTCCCCAGGGATGACTTCAACATCAAGGTCCTCCAGGCGTTTGTGGAGCTTCACGAGTTCGCAGACCTCAACCTTGTCCAAGCCTTAAGGTGAGCTAAAGTGTAAAATAAAAAGAAATACAAACTTTAAAAAAAGGTGAGCTGGCCAAACATTGGTGAGTTGTATGCCGTGCAATATTTGTATATCTGTATTTTTACCATACTGCCCTTTATTCCTCACCTTATCATCACCCTCATGGCCTTATACTTCCTTAAATAGTCATCTGACTATAGTTGTCCAAATGTATTTATATATACACAAATAAACTTCCCTCATGTCTACATCCATCAAAGATATTTGATAATGACTGGCTGAGGTTTCCACGTTCTGAGCGCACTTGTAATGCACTCACATTCTCTGTCTGTTTTCTGTTGTCGCAGGCAGTTTCTGTGGAGCTTCAGACTTCCTGGCGAAGCCCAGAAGATTGATCGTATGATGGAGGCATTTGCCTCCAGGTACTGCCAATGCAATCCTGGCGTCTTCCAGTCCACAGGTAACACACACAGCAGACACACTCTGCTAGATATGTATGAACTCGTCCTGGACAGACGGCGTTCGGTCACAGATCAATGCCACAGACTCTCTGTCTGAGCTGGATAAATCTGTCGCCAAAACCCAATTCTGCTGTCACTGCTGTCACTTGATGACCTCACAAATGTCTGGTTTGAGACTTTGTGTGAGGTATGTTCCTTTTTCCTCACTGTAACTCCAACAGAAGTCCAAGTACTTTGATTTTTCCACCTAGTTTGCAGGTTGTTTGCTAATTGCAGTGTGATCAGTAATGAAATCGATTACTGGTCGACTGTGACCCTTGGAGCAGCATTTGTTGTTGCACACTGCTTCTGTGTACCTTGTGTGTGCTGAGGACACAGGAGACATGTCAGCTCATGAATATTGATGTGGTGTAGTGGTGACACACGCACGCACACACACACACACACTCTTGACGGTCGTCTCAGAGGACTGTTGTGCACACAGTCGTAAATTATAGTGCAGAGCATGTTGACTGGGACAGTTAGTTACCTATGGATTGTGTGTGTGTGTGTGTGTGTGTGTGTGTGTGTGTGTTTGCCCCAGAAAGGCTCTTTGTTGATTACGCTTTCTTTGGGATTAGACAAAGTCCTAAATGTGGCAGTGATAAAAAATTCGGATGGATTGCCGTCTGTTTGATCACATATCTTCAATGTGACCTCAGTTTGAGTAAAATACATAAGTAAATCAACAAAAAACACTTTGGCATTTGTTGTTTTTAATTTGATTTATAGAAGACGTGATGCATAATGCATCTTTATACACACACACACACACACATCCATATACAGTACATATACTAGGTATATAAACACACAGACCTTCTGAGTTTTCCACTAACGCTGTTGTTTCATTCCCTCTGCAGACACCTGCTATGTCCTATCATTTGCCATCATTATGCTGAACACTAGCTTGCACAATCCCAACGTCAGAGACAAGCCCCCAGCGGAGCGCTTCATCTCCATGAACCGAGGGATCAATGAGGGGGGAGACCTCCCAGAGGAGCTACTCAGGGTGAGACTTCATTAGTGGGACGGCGTTGACGAATGTATCCAATGCAGCTGCAGGTTTGATCGGTAGAACAGGAACATGTAACTTTTATAATTAAGAGTACTACAAAAAAAAAGAAGAGAGAAATATGCAGAGAATGTGGCTTCAGTTCTGGCAGCGCAGAGACAGGAGAGTTCCCTAGATACCGATGCTAATGATGTTCCCTGATGTCTCAGAGAAAGATACAAAAACAAGTTGAGCTACCTTTGTACTGTAGACTGATGTCTGAAAGGGCCTTTGGCTTCATTTACGTAAGAAAACAGGGTTTGTTTGAGTTTCATCGCCACATTTGTGCGTTTCTCTCTTGTCTCTGACATGGAAGAAGTATTGACTCTAAAGACTGTGCTGAATGCTGTGTGTGTGTGTGTGTGTGTGTGTGTGTGTGTGTGTGTGTTCATCCTCACAAGGATAGTTCTCTTTTCTCAGTCTGCTTTTTCTCTCCTCTTCGTCCAGAATCTATACGACAGCATCAAGAGTGAACCTTTTAAGATCCCAGAGGATGATGGGAATGACCTCACGCACACGTTCTTCAACCCAGACAGGGAGGGCTGGCTTCTTAAATTAGGTTAGTGTCTCCACACATCTACTTGCGGAGCGAAGGCGACTCTTGTGGTGAACTCGTCCATGCAAAAGCTTGTTTGTTTCTCTTAATCACTGATGAAACCGGACATAATCACACAACACGTGATTTCTCCTCCCACTCGTCTCTATGAATCAATACCTCTGTCTACTCAGGCTGCCTTCATGTGTCCATTGGAACAACGTTAAATGAGGAAAGTTATTTAGGCCAAAGCCTGTTACTGTAGATCAGCGTTGGAACATTTTTCAACAGTGAATTTAAAGTTTGATGCTACATTGATTATATTAATGGGCCCTTCCAATTATCTGCTAATATGCTCCCCTCTGTGGGCATTAGCGTATTTAGACCTGCTACATATTTTTAAACAAAATAAACCTAACAGTGTGTATTATTAAAAATTGAAATTAAACTGAATGGGAAAAAATATTGAAATGTAATTTAAAAAATAAACAAAATTAAATAAATGAACCCCAAAAAATTATTAAAATAATTACAAATTCTTTCATTCTGTAAGTTTAACTTTTACATTTATTTGACTAGATATATAAAATATGAATGCATGTTTAGCTTGAGCTTCAGACATTTGAAAAATGTCTGTGGAGTTAAGAGAGGAACACACACGTGTGTGTGTGGCAGGGCCTGCATAGGGTGAATGCTTCACCAGTGAGCTTGTACGTTCTTACACTTTTTGCCATATGTTGCTGTTTATTTCCACGTGTGTTTGATTTGGACATTACAGTACATAAAAGTCATTTCCTGCTGCAGCGCATCACCTCTTATTTCAAGTCCCCTTTCGGCACATTTACCCGTCTGATATATCGTTGTAGCAGCTCAGATATAAAATGCACTTCAGGTGATGGGGTTTATTGGTATTTACACACACACATGCCAGAATGTTAATAGCGACAGATTCCACTGAGTCCACGTAATGTCTCTGTGGCCTCATCAAGCGTGTGAGTATGAATGTAAATAGCACCATTGTGCCTCACAGACCTAACATGATTACATTTTAGTACTGTTCCTCCTTGCAGCCATTTCCCGCACTAGCTCTCACTATAGTATCTCTAATTTGACTCTAAAAATAAACCCTTGAGGACGTGAATAATAAATGCCTTTTTTAGCAAATCTCTCTGTACGCAGAGCGGAAATTTGGCCACTCTAATTCAATAGCCAGTGTCTGTTGAAACATAAGGAAACCCGCAGCACTTGTAATTGTGTGGGTCCCATGTAGACTCAGATGGAAGAAAACAGGAAGGAAATGCTTCAGTGGAAAGTGTTATGGCTGTAAAGGGTGTGTTGTAGAAAGGAAAGTAAAGGTCAAAGTGCAGGCGTGCGCTCTGACACACATGGAAAACTGTGGTATGTGCTTGAGTGTGATCACATGCACGTATATGTCATGGTTTGAGTCAGGTCCACGTGAATTCAGAATTGCTCTCCCACCGGGATACTTTCCCAACTGTCCCGTCATAACGTCCGTGAGGCAAACTCTCCTTTTTCTCCAACACAAGACCCGGTCGTTGCCAGAGGCTGCGTCAAAACAACGACAAGATCGTTCTGCTCTCACTCCCTTTGCCTATTTTTTTTTGGTTCTAGTTGGCACAAGTTAACACAAGAGGTGGAGAACTTGCTCTGGGCGTCTGGTGTGTGTGTGTGTCTGTGCACCCTTGTGTGGATGTGTGTGTGTTCCCTCAGGGAGGCCTCAGGTGCCACATTCGGTTCATATCAAGTGCTGTTTGCTCACCTCTCCAGAGAGCCAATACGCTTTAATCCTGTTGCCTTTAAATATGAATAGTCAGGAATAATTCATCCGTTGTGTGAGTCATCCTTTAGCTCAGCGAGGAGATGGTTGACTCGAATCACACACTGAGTTTGCTTCAGTTTGCCTCAAAGCACCTGGCTGCATGTCATATTTCCTCTTAAAAATATATTTTCCAGTGGTGTCAGCGAATCAGAGCGTCACACACTGCTGTTCACCACAGTGACAAGTCCCAACAGCCATTTTTAACCCACCGGATGTGACATCAAATGCCTCGTCTGGTATCTGGTAGCCAGTCGTCGGCTGTAGCCTTGGTAGAAGTTTGCTGAAGATACTACGACAAAATACCTCGAGTGAGAAAAGAGACACGAGCCTCTGCTTCATAAAGAAGTGATTTATCCTGAGGGTAGACAGTCACTCTGGCTTGTTTTTTTTATCACTTCCTGTCTCCTCTTCCTGTCAGGGGGCCGAGTAAAAACCTGGAAGAGGAGGTGGTTCATCCTGACGGACAACTGCCTCTACTACTTTGAATACACAACAGTGAGTAAACGTTTCTATGTCCACGGACGCCTGAGGTGTATTTATCCTCTATTTATTAAGGATTTGAAGGTGGAGATCTTCAGCCGTCTGACGTGTCTTCATTTCTTTGTACGTGAACGGCTGTTTGTCCCTTTTGAAAGTTTATGTGCGCGTCCTTGAAGACTTTTTATCACCAACCGTGTGCCTCTGCTAGCTGCTACATCAGCACTGTCCTCTCTCTACCCTGATATTATCCTTCAGGACACCATCATTATGTCCCGTCCTCTGGTCTGACCGCTGTGCTCGGTTAAAGAGCCGTAAAAGGAGAAGGGTGCTGGTGCATGGGGGTTCCATCCATATTAACCCAACATGTCACATTTCCCAATGTCACTTCCTCTGCTGCCTTCTCTCTCCCTTTGCTGCTCCTTTGATTTACATTCTGGCCCATTCCCATCCCTTTGTATTCACTTGATGTCTCTCCTCTCATGTTTCTCACCCTCATCCCTCTGTCCTAAAGGACAAGGAGCCTCGTGGGATCATCCCGCTAGAGAATCTCAGTATCAGGGAGGTAGAAGAGCCACGGAAACCAGTGAGTGTTGCTTCTTTAGCTACATCACCTTTAGATTGTCAGTGTTTGTAGGATGTCCCTCCAATGTGCAATCAAAGCTAAGTATCCAATTATTGTTGACGTCCTGCTTACTGTCACCCTCCAGAATTGTTTTGAGCTCTACAACCCGAACCACAAGGGCCAGGTGATCAAAGCCTGCAAGACTGAGGCGGATGGGCGAGTTGTTGAGGGAAACCACGTGGTGTACAGGATATCAGCACCCACGCCGGAGGAGAAGGAGGAGTGGATTAAGTCGATCAAGTAAGACTCCTCAAAGCATCTGCAGGAAGAGTTTGGGAACTTTCTCTATGTCGTGACAAGCATTAGATATGGAGTTGCAAGGTGTTGCCAGGCAACCTCCCAAACCTGATTATTTGAAATACTTGAAATACATACTTTTTTTTACTTACAAAAATATAATAAAATCAGTCAATTACGTTTCCACATCTAATTTCTTAAAGTTTCATTTAAAACATTTTCTAGAAAAATGTATTCATAAATGTTTATAAAATTTATAATGAGAAAAATAAATAAATTCAATTTGAAGAGAGAGAGAGATGGAAGTGACCAAATATGTTTTCTCTAAACCCAACAAAGAGCCCCACTTCTTGGCAGTGAATGACGGATCAACAGGCTATAAACCATGCAAATGTATATCTGCCACATACTGCAGTCAAGTAGATAAACAAAGTTGAGGTGAGAATGACAAACGACAGTGAGTTATGTCAGAGGTGTGCTGGCGAGCGACAGGGAATGATCATCTGACCACTTTGGAGGAAGTGTATGCTCATTGTTTAGTCTCTTCTTGTGTTCACGCAACGATCCTGAGAGATACGTTTTTAACCCGGACGCCTGCTGATTTGAAGATAAGCACACTACGCCGATGTCGGTTTCTAAACACAAGCTGGGCACATCACGTCAATGTCAGTGTTAAACAGACGCTCAGATGGCAGAGAAACGTCACACACAACGTACCGCTTACACACACACACACACACACACACACACACACACTGTGTAACTGTCAGTGACCTAAATGTTAGATCCTCTGTAGTCGCCTGTGTAGAAGATGGTGCAATGTCAAAGAGAGTTTGCTCAGCAGAACACAACACTTGTATACTGTAATATAGTGCAAGCCCCCCCCACACACACACACCCCCCCTCCTCTCTCTCCTTAGTCTTCGAGGGTTGTCTCTGGGGGAATGATGGGGGATTAGTCACTGCTTGTAACACTCCAGGGGTAAGTCAGCAAACCTACCCAGATGAAACCACTTGAAACTGGGGCGTTGACAACCTGCAGCTCGTGCTTCCTCAGCGGGTCCAAGAGGACTCTATGTCCGGTGAGATAAAGGGAGGCTCATGGAAATCATCTGTCAGATCAAGATGATTTCCATTCACAGAGACTCTGGTGATGTTGTCTCTTGTAAATTAACGCTGTATGTTTGATTTGTGTTCATATAATACACGTTGTACTGCTAAATAACGAAGGAGCTGCCCTACTTGGACTTAATTACTCCACAGAGGGGTTTTTGTTTTATGAAATCAGGTTATGGGAAATGACAATGAGCAGTATTGAAGAAGATGACGTTCCGTTCATGCGCTCATTCTTCGGCGTGTGTCGGTGGAAAGGGAATCAGAAATATCCGCAGTGGGGGGTTGAGCCTCTTCTCCATTTGCGCTGGTCCTAACAGGATTTAGCAGCCGTGAAACCGGGCTCCTCGGTGGAGCTCCAGTGGCTTCCTGACTCACTGGCGTCCATTGTACGCTGCCTTTGCATCGCTCTAAAAGCAGCGGAGAAGAGTCACTAATCTGGAGCGCCATTGTTTGCCCCATTTCAGACGTATGAAAATGCAGAATGGTAGCGTGGAGAGCGATGGTGTCGTGCTACACACTGAGAATCACTGAGAGGTTCCGGCGAACCAGAGAACCTAGGGAAACTTCAGAGGGGTGGTCCGTCTCAGAAACCATGGAAACCAAATTAGGTCACTGCACAAACTTTTTTCTTTTTTCCTGATCCGAGTCAAGGAAGGCGTTTGTGTAAACGTGACGACATTTCCATATCAAAGATGTTCAAGACCCTTCCCTCATGTGGCACTGTTAAGTATTTCATTGCTGTCCTCTGATTGGCTTCTGCAGGGCGAGCATCAGCCGAGATCCGTTCTACGACATGCTGGCCACCAGGAAAAGACGCATCGCCAACAAGAAGTGAGGAGGGGGCTCCCCAGCGTGACCCGCGACCCCCCCCCCCCCCCCCCCCCCCC
>CAAKHB010006119.1:34636-59877 GCA_901007665.1 Aeoliscus strigatus | reverse complement strand
AACAATATTTTTGTGTTAGGTGTGTGTGTGTGTGTGCTGTCAGTGCACATCTAGACTATGGGCGTGGACGTACGTGCCCTCCACTGTGCTTTATGAAGCGCTTGACACTTCAGACAAATCAGAGCTGGGGTCCATAGAAGACGACAGATGACACTCGTGAATTGAGACGGACGGTTTTCGAGGTGGTTGACATACACACGCTGGCCACTTTATTAGGTACACCTGTTCAGTGGCTTGTCAACACAAATCAGCCACTCACACAGCAGAAAGTCAGTGCAGTTTAGGAAGTTCAAACCGAGCATCAGAATGGGAAGGACTGAATTTCAGTGACTGAACGTGACAAGGTGGTCTGCTGATCTACGGGGGATTTTTACGCACAACGGGAGGATTTACAGAGGATGTTCCAGACACGGTCAGAGGTCAGAGCAGAATGGGCAGACTGGTTCGAGTCAGTGACTCAAATAACCTCTCGTCACAACCAGGTTATACAGAATACCGTGTAACCATCCTAACGCACCTCACGTTGAACCTTCCAGCAGCAGAGGACCACACCGGGTGCCCCTCCTGTCTGCTCCCAGCAGGGTGACATTTGACACTGACAATAGGTCTGGTCCGGTGAGTCCTGATTTCAGCTGCGACGTTGGCGTAAACAACAAACAAGTCAGGATGCTTAGTACCAATCCCTCTTCACTTGCCAACACAAATAGCTAATCAGCCAATCACACAGCAGAAACTCTGTGCAGTTAGGAAGTTCAAACTGTGTTTTCCGACACCTTGAAGAATTAAGACAGTTCTGACCTGGTACTAGCAAGGCGTACCTAATAAAGTGGCCAGTATAAGCCCAGTCTAACCTCTCCCCCGGTGCCTCGGCTGAAGCGCTGCTCAGCGTAACCTCAGAAACCGGCCTCTGCTCACATATAGTTTGCTAACAAAGCACCACAGTCTGGGGTCAGCTGGGCTGATTTCATTTCTCTGTGTGGAGCAGAGACTTTTGAAACGTGCATTTTCATTGTGTAGTAACGGCGCCTGTGCACAGGCTGGAAATCAAATCTGACCTTTGAGTTATCAAATCATACGCCGTCTTCTGGGTAGGTTTTATTTCCGTCTGCGCGCTGGCCCGATGGGGTACCAGTCTGATTAAGCTTTCATTTCTTGTCCATGACGTCTGTCAGTGAACGTGTTGTCATGATCTGTTTGGTTTGTGATCCTAAAAGGTCTTTGCTTGCTTTTGTATTTCTTCTTTCAAAGCATATGAATATAACCAGCTCTCATTTTCTATTTATTTTCATTTGTGAAATGGTTTAATACTACCTGGAATTGTTAAACAATGTATGCTTAAGTTATGTATGTGATGTTTGGTTCATCAGCGGGAGTTTGGGGTCTTCTTTACAAAAAGCCTTACACATAATGCTAAAAAAAAAAATATATAGTAATGACGACGACGTTTGGGGTCAGTCACTGTGACCTTTCTGTTGCAAAGCCATGACTGATGTGTGAGAGAGCTAATTGTATTTATGATGATGAAGATTATAGTGAACACGGTGCTCGATGTAATGTTAATGACTATAATTCTAGTACGGTGATGACGGTGGTAAAATGACTGATGAGGACGTCCAAAGCTACGAAGTCTACATCAGCAGTTTTCTATGTGATTGTAAATTCAGATGAGAAGCCTTGTGGTCAGGGCAGATATTATCTTCTACTGCCCCGTGTGGGCTCGTATGAACTTTTATATTCTCTGTAAAAGCTATTGGTCGCATTCTACTATACCTGTATCTACATAAAGCGTACAGCAGATGTATGGATGGTGTATTAATTATTAATGCCGGCCGTGACCTACATATTTGCCTCAGTAATGAGCTGTAATCGATGAATTATGCAGATGCTTCACGTGTCCGTCTGCATACGTAGCACGTCCTCCATCGTGTACCTGAATACGATCGACACATGGTGAAGTAAACAGGAGGTGACTGGAGGTAGGGGAGGATGTGCCCTGAACTCTGGGAGAGAAGAGGAGCTGAGTGGGGAGAGAGCGCCCTCTATCGCTGTTTGAGGACACACCAAAAAAAAAACAAAAAAAACTGTGTACTCAAAATAAAATAATTACTTCTGCTTCTCGATGACAATGTGCGGCTTAACACTAAAGAAAATAATACGTTTGAATTCTGGACAAAACCAGACAATATTGTTTAGATTTTCAGGTGTTACTGAAAGAATTATTTGACTTAAAATAATGGTGAAGGTCATGTCATGTATAAAAAGTCAGTCTTAAAGAGTATTTTATTTCTGAATTAAAACTGATGATGAAGGCAACTGAATGAACCAACTCTACAAGTCAACTTGTCTGTTCACACAATATGAACCATAACAGCTGATGTATTTTGTACAGTGAAGACACATCACAATCCACAAAAACAACTTTGTAGTCCAGATTTCTAATTCACAGAATTTCACAGATTCTGAAATGATTTTTACCCAAAACACTGAACAATCTCTCATCGGATGGCAGACGTCGATGATCTGTATTCTTAACATGAACCACTCTGTCATCAGGGAGTTTGCCTTCACTTCGGTGACTGGAAAATGTTCTCATCTGCTTCATTTAAATGTGACAACACGAACCCAGTGGAGGTCAGTGACAAACTCCCAAACACTGAACAATATCTGTTTATTGCTAAACAAGAAAGAAACAGCATCGAGGCACTGGAAGGTCAAATGAGTGGATGTGAACACAAACCTGGGACCTAACGGGAATTCATCACCCCTTAAATATTCAGTGTAAATACCACATTCTATGCTACAATACACTCTTGTCTCAGATAAACATTAGTAAATGGTATTACAATAATATTGTCTGAATATGATCATAACCATCACTAGCGTACAAGAAAAACACAAAAATATACACTACTGTTAAAAAGTTTGGGGTCATCCAGACACTTCCAGTTTTGTAGCTTCTCTAATAACAGTTTTCATCTGTGCAAACATATTTGCGCAAAGGTTTTCTGATCACCATTCACCTTTTAACATGATTAGCTAACAAAATGTAGCATTAGCACACAGGAGTGATGGTTGGTGGAAAAGGCCTCTGTAGGTGGAGGTAGATATTCCATGACAATCACGTTCACGTTCACAGCTTAGAATAGTCATTTACCACAGTGGCCCCCAACCTTTTTTTGTACCAGCGACCAGTTTCACACATTTTATATTCGGCACTTTCATGAACTATTGCACTTTAATATCAACTCACCAAAATGTAGAATCGGTGGGAGCTCTGGGCTTGTTCTCCTGCAACTAGACGGTACCATCTGGTCCAGTCTACTCAGTAGTTTGGTTTCTGTCCTTCGTGTTCCCGTTTTTCTTTCAATGCTGGGTGTTTTGTCTCCATGTGGCGGCGCAGTTTTGATGGTTTCATGGCTTCATTAGCAAGTCTGTCACCGCATATTTCACAGAGTGGCTGTGGGGCTTGGGAATCACCTGTTGCGATGAACCCGTAACTCAGGTAGGAATCTTGGTATTTTCTTTTAAATGCAGCTTTCTTTTTGCAGGCAGTCTGTGACCCTTCTGTTGTCTCGTTTACCCTTTCCCAAACAAACTCTCCAGTGAACTCTGTTTCTGCCTCATTTTGCGGGGGCTAGCTTGGATTGCTGATGCAAGAGAAATACGCGACAAAGAGTCAAGCGCGGAAGTTAGGCCGGGGCGGACGGGGTTTGCTTTCAAAATAAGACAACCGGAAGCAAACACATATTTTTATATATAATTTATTCACGATCATTTATTCTTTGCGGCTCGGTGCAAAATGATCCACGGTACCGGTACCGGTCCGGGGCCCGGTGGTTGGGGACCCCTGATTTTCCACATGTCTAGACGAGTCTGATTCAAAAAGGAGGACATTTCTAAGTGACCCCAAACTTTTGAATGGTAGTGTATCTACTTTTAAAAGGACATTATGTAATCCTGGGTGTGTCCTGCTCTTGTTGACCTCAGCAGGGTGAAGAAGACACCTGATCGTACTCGGGACATTTGAGCAGAGCAGGGTTACTGGCGCTCATCTGAAGAGAGGCTTCGCTCGAGAGCTCAGATGGACTCCGGCCTCGCGACCACACCTCTGGGTGCAGGAACTGGCCCGAGTGGTCCGAGCAGGTGCTGAGGCGAGGCCGGTAGAAGCCGCGTCGGCGAGGCTGGTACAGCTCCTCGGCGCTCCTGTGGCGCTTCATGAACAGGTAGACGGACATGACGCCTGCACTCTGCGACGGGGAAGCACACTGGAGTCAACGTGACGCACGAGAGATGACTTTGGGTCCGACCTCCACCTGTGGGAGACGTCTGAACAGGCCTCCTCTGGAAACAGTATTCCACCATACTACACGTAACAATCACTGTCAGTTGGTGATTCAGTCATTTGACTATGATTTCACAACATCACGTTGTAGTTCCCAGGCGTGACCACTAGAGGGAAGCCAACGTTCATATTTGTGACGCACCCGTTACAGAACACTTCAACAGGTTGTCTGAATATTCATTTTGTAAAACGATTTCATCAAAATCTGTGTTATTTTGCTGTAGGTATCTTTTTACAATCATGACTGTGTCAAATTTGTATCTTGTTTTTATATGAACTGACCTAAATAACTACACACACACATATCTTGGGAACACTTTTGTATTTTGTACATCTGTAAATATGATTATTATTATTTTTTTTTTTTTTAAAGGAAATGTGGTGTTTGGTATGACGCAGCCACATCTCACCTCGGTGAGCAGGAAGGAGATGGCGGCAAAGGCGAAGGACCAGCCGTACTTGTAGGTAAAATACTGCTCACTGCTCTTCGTCCTGTTCAGCACTTCATCGTTGATACTGGAGATGTAAAGCACCAGGCCCACCACCAGAGCCAGTCCTGATAGATAGAAGACAACTCAGGGACGTCCTGAAACACGACGAGCAGGGGAACGGAGTGGGAGGACCATCACCTGAGAGAATGAAGAAGATCCCCGACACAAAAGCCAGGATGGTGCGGTGGGGTCTGACGTGTCCGATGTGGTTGAGGACCACACCCAGTGAACATGAAGAACAGACTGACCAGTGGGAACGGAGTGGCTGAGCGGATCATCTCTGCGAGGAGACATGACGCATTCATGCTGCTGTCCAGAGACGACGGTGTTTTGTGTTGCCACAGCTGGAAACATGGTGTGTGTGTGTGTGTGTGTGTGTGTGTGTGTGTGTGTAACTCACTGAGCACATTGACGGTGGACTCTGAGGACACCTGGACATTCATGGGCATGATGTACTCGATGGTTACACACTGACCTGACTCGTCACCTACGGCGAAAAGAGAAAACTTCAGTGTCTGTGAGGAGCAGATTCATTATTTCCCCTGGTGAACAAGGATCACACGGTGGGACAGTCCACCCTGCCGACCACCACCGAGGATGAACCTTCTTCATCCATCATGTCGGTCATCGAACGTCTGCTGCCGTCATTTTACCACATCCTGATCAAGTTTTAATGGATGAAAGTACAACCTGAAATCCTCAGTATGGGCTGGAACATAATAATCCACATGTTGATCATACATGTATATATGTAGGTACCAGACCCCAGGGTGGGACTGTAAACCTGATCCAACTGAGCTGTCTGAAGGTATAAAATCAACAGAAATGTAAAATTAAGAAAAACGGGATTGAAGAAACAAAATAATAGACTAAACATGCAGCACATGGAAAATTTGAAGAGAATATTCCTCCACTGGAGTCTGATGTTTCTGGAACAGGACAGCATTCACGATTATATTTAGGATGGGAGCGTTACATAATCACGTCAAAACAATTACTGCAGTGTGACACACGCACACACACATGCACACTGTCACCAGCTGGCATTATCCTCCAGATAATTTGGTGGCACAATGAGTTGACAGCTGCCTCTGAGGACTGTGTGTGTGTGTGTGTGTGTGTGTGTGTGTGTGTGTGTTATGCTGCACTAACTACTCCTCTTCTACCTCCAGCACTGACACACTGACCTCACCTCACCTCGACCTTTGGGTTCCCGGTCTCCACCGGAGGCGAGTCCCTGCAGTGTGAGTGCAGAAGTCACTGTGTGTCCTTCTCTCTGCTGCTCCCCAGCATTTACATCTTTTCAGTCTGAGTGGGACCAACTCCAGACCTGATTCACCGCCCTGATCTGCGAGAACCGTTAGCGTTCATCAACTCTGGAACTCTGGAAACTCACCGACCAGGAAGCAGACTCTCCACAAGCCAGAGTGCAACGAGGTCTTGATGTCGGCGCTCTGGTTCAGAGGCGTGATGACGCCCTCCTCCAGGTACAACCAGTAGTCCGTGCTGACGGCCACCCCCAGCAGCCCCAGGCCGCTGATTGCAAACACGCTGCTCAGCAACGTCAGGGCCTTCCTGCTGCAGGCGGCCATGAACCCCTGTGGCCGCTGGCCGGTTTGAAAGGAGTCTGAAAGGACTCTGAAGGGAAAAAGAACAGAACGCCCAGCACATCACTGTCAAAACTAGCATCCGTTCATCACGCTCTGATGTTGGTTTTCAACACTGGTGGAAAACTGGTGGAAAACTACTTCTTCTAGTAAAATTCTAAGAAAGTGAACTCAATCTTGTACAAATGGAGGATCTGTTTCTGACAGTTACAATGCCCTCAGCAATCGTTCATACAGCTTTGGGTGGGATTATCGTAAAATAAACATAAAAACATGCTGCAGAGACAAGAATTTACGCACCAACAACTTCATTACTGAAGTTGAATCAGGAATTGTCATTCTGGACGCCAGCAGGTCTGGTGACATTAGATGAAACATTAGAGACGTATTCTCAACTGACTCACATGGTTACGTGATTCGATTATGATTTTCATGATTTTCATTCATTAAAACCAACAGCTAAATGTCGGACTGGTCACATAGCAACACATCGTCGAAGCAGCTGACGCTTTCCAGACGATCCAGATCTTTGGACAGGAAGTTTACTACAGTTTACTACAACCTTAACAACAACAACCCTTCCTGAAGTACAGTGTCTGCAGGCAGAAAAGGTCACTGTGCTTCAACCTCTGGTGTCCTCACAAACAAACAGACGTCATGTTACCATTGCTCGGTGGTAAAAATCGACAAACACAGTTACACCTAGAAATCAGCAGGGGCATTGTAGAGGTGTCAGAGTCCAAGATAACTTCTTTGTTGTATCACAATGGGCTGTGTGTGCTCACCTGGGTGGGATCTGTCAGCGCTGTGTTTTCCTTTGCCCTTGAACGCTTCTTCACCAAGTCCTATTACTGAAGCCTGTGAAGAGAAAAGGTCCTGAACAGGGAGCGTGTCAGTTCGGTCAGAGGTGACGGGACGCAGACGTCTGTCAGCCTCAATGAAAAGTGCTCACTGCTGTGAGTCGAGAGATGTGGTCCAGCTCCAGTGGCTGATGAACGGGAGAGAGAGAGAGAGGGAAGGAGAGAGAGAGAGAGTGAGAGAGAGAGAGAGATTCAGCACCACGGTCAGCTCCGCTCAGCTCAGATGTGTTTGCTGGTCGATGAGTAACTGAACAAACAAAAGCTATGAAACAGTTGAATGTCGTTCATTCATCGACATTTATACAGAGTAGAAACTGTTCTCTCTGCACACAAAGACAGAAATCATCCGTTTGGCAGTCGATGATTTGTTCTCACCAGTGGTTTTATCGGTTATAGAGCTGTGGTAATAGGAAATGACTACGGACAAATTAGTGGTGAAATATAAAAGTGACATTTCTAGCCCTTTTGATCTGGTCCATCAGCAGGAGACAAATGGCTCAAATATCTGACTTTGTTGTTTTTTTTTTTTAAAGGAGATCATGTTTGTTTCCAACAGGGACTCTCCAACCTCCACTGGCAAATGGAAAAAGATCTGAAATGTGGGTTCACTGGCTGCAACTTGCGACAAATGTTTCATTATTCAAAAAGGCTGCACGTGAGTCAATGATTCAGATGTCCAAAGTATTTTCATACTTTTATTTATACACAGTATCCGTCATACCACGATGAACAGAGGAACAAGTAGACTTGAGGAGAACAGAAGCAGGGCGGTTGGAGGAAACATGGCTCGAACCGTAGCCTGTAGTGGTTTAGTACCCTGACTGGCCTTTCTTCTTTTCCTCTCCGTAGGTACAGATTCTCAATGTGAGACATGTAAACATCCAGTTTGATTTTTGGTCCAGAAGTGCAGCCGGAGCAACGAATTCAGGGATGAAAGACGTGTGATCGTCCTGTAGTGTATTTGGCAGGTTGGACAGCTTCACTCTTCAACTAAAACGCACAAATCTGAGTGGAAATAGTTTGGCACCGGTGGACAAAAAGCCAACAGAAGCAACTATCTGTGTACAGTTCCTAAAAACAGCTGCAGTCAGTCGGATGAGACGACGGGCGGAGAGGCGCGGGGGACGCTCGGGGGATACTGGCGTTGTCGCATCCCGCGCTCCACGCTGGGATCTCTGAGTCATGCCAAGGGTCTTTGTCATGCTTAGATGGGGCGTGGCCTCACGCATGCAAGTGGTGGTGGTGGTGGGGGGGGTCAACCACGCTGCTGCATATTCTCTATGACACCAACTAGTAGGAGGAGTAATGGGGAGTAATGTTTTGCTGAAAGCTATCGAATATTCAGCCAAACGCTCTACACGCTTCTGGGGGAAAATCTAAACATAGAAACCTTCCACAGTAGTAAAAGCACATTCAGTTCAAGGTATAAAATCTGCGAGTAACTTCTTTTTTCAGAAACATATTTACATACAAACTGCCGACGGGGGGAGGTGGGGGGTGGATTAGACGTCTCTCCAGACAGAAAACACACGAGAAACAGCAACTTCAGAGTAGGACTTTTCAAAACATACAACAATTATATATTAACATAGCATACATGGTGATACTGAACTTTACCAGGATACCGGACGTGAACTGCATCCTAGAGTCTACTGCTCATACCGAGTCAGAAAATAAGCATGCAACAGAGATCTGCTTTGTGCATATAGAACAGCGTCCTGCGTCCGCCCACTGCAGGCGAGATCCGCTGCTTTGAAAAGGCTGCGAGCGTCTCTGGGAGGGGAGGGGGAGGGGGGGTAGATACACCGTAGTTGCACGTCCTACAAATCAACAGGTAGAAACAGTCTGTTTGGAGTTTTAGTGACACCGTCAGGAAGGAACAGACACGACAAGAAGGTTTCCTTCCACTTCGACTTTGGCACTCGTGGAACAGTATGCCACCGCTTTTCTGAAGTACGTGAACAAAATACACTGTAGCAGTTCAGAAGTCAAGAAAGCCGGGGGACAGAGCAGAAAAATATGTTGTTGTTGTTGCTGTGCATTGCAGCTTGTTGTGTAGTGCGATGGAGGAACGCGAGTGTTGAACACAAGTACAAGGCTTCAGGTTTGGAGAATACAAAGGAAAAAAAAAACGATGATGCAAAAATATCACAATGATTTTTAACACTCTCTCCACCGCTCTCGCGGTCGTCTCTGTGCACACACGTCTAGAACTAGCTGACAGAACACTTTAGAGGATCAGGAGTCAGGGTGCTCAGAAGGATCCTGTGGCCAGCGACAGTCCACGCTCTGCTCCCTCCTCATACCACGCTGTGCAGGGACGGATGGAGGAACTGGGGGTTGATGTAGGAGAAGCCTGCAAACTCGCTCTGGTCGATGTTGGCGATGACCAGCTGGTCCGGTGGGGTCAGCACGGGCTGCGTACGCGTGAAGAACTTGTCAAAGTTTTCTGCTCCTTTGCCGCACTGCAGGGAAACAAGAAGAATGGATGATTACAAGTCATATTTCATCACCTCCATCTCTCTCTCTGAAAAGGCACTAAAGGTTTGGACACAAACTACGTCAAAGTGACACAGTGTGTCCAAACCTACGACTGGTAGTGTACACACACTCACAAAACACACACACACACAACAGATTGTTAGCTAGCTCTGTATTTTAGCTAGCTACCCTATTTGATTTGATGACGTCAATAACGTTAAGCTAGCTGGCTATATGTAGTAGCTTTGCACCCAAAAACTCGGGTAGTTTGCATATTACCCGTAACACATAGATCAAATCATCCAGATCCATCAACACCCTCCATGTCCACCCACCCTGTGATACCATTACCACAGAGACGCCATTGTCTCTCTCATATCACCATTCTTCATCTTTCCTCAAGCTCTGTTTTTCACGCGAAAGCTGTCGTACATGTTTCATTGGAAGGGAAAAGAGCGTTTGTAGTGTCTGGAGGAGGTTTGGCTGGGGCTGGGGGGGGCTGCAGCTGGCATTGAGCAGCACTCGAGCTCTGCTGAGGGCATTTAGGGTCTGACCGAGAGCGGGAGCAGAATCGGAGCACCCGACGCGTCCGTTGAAAGACTCTCAGGAGGAGGTGGCCTTAAAATCCTTCACACAGAAATGACACAAATCGCTCTTCTGGTGTGTTTCGGTGTTTTTAGAGGCGCGCCAGAGTAATAAAACGCACAAGGCTGATCGTTTCCTGACGTCTGTCTTGTTAATTTGTCCATATATATGTGTCTGGTTGTGAATTTCCATACACACAGAATGCAAAAGTCTCGGCTTTCAGTAACAGAGACGAGTTGAGAAAAAGGTCAACGTGGATAAACGACGTTAGGGGTCGATCTGTCACTGCTGATATGTAACGCTGCCACGGATCTGAGGAACATTTGGATGGAAATGTCCTGTACGTCAAACCGTGACAGCCATAACGACTGTAAATCCGACTGAATGACCCCTGTCAACTAGACTTACACTGTGAACCTTCACTTCAGACCTCGTCATTCTCATGTGAAGCAAATCAATTAGACGGAAATGGGCTTCACTTTTTCCTACTGCGCTCGTAAATACGACAGATTTGTCGTATTTGGATTTTATGAAAATGTCGTTTGTTATTAAGTAGGTTTTACATGACCACTGGCACACACACTCACCACTTTGGGTTTAAACGGCGGCTGTATCTCTTTGTTGGCCAGCCGATCCCAGTCGATGCGTCTGAAGAACGCATGCTCCCTGATGTCCCGCTCTCCTTCTGGGCCGCAGCCGAGGCGCTTCGACGGGTGTTTGGTCATCAGCTGGTGTGAAACAGAGGAAAAGAAGATGTGACAGGGGCCGTCTGGTGCTCCAGGGAATGAAAAAGGTAAAAATAGCGGCGCCGTCAGGGACTGTGATGGAAGATGGCGTCATCTTTGAAGGGCGACAGCATCGACAGTTTGTCTTGGTGCCGCTCACCTGCGTTATTTTACCTCTGCAAAATTACGCTCAGACATTTAATCAACCAGCTTCCAGACTGGCTGCAGGAAATTGTTTTGCCTTTTTGTGACTTGAGTTCTTATCGAGCAGAACCGCAAATCAGTACGGCAAATGAGAAGGGAAGCAATAATAAGAAGATAAAGCCGTCACGTCTCCGAGTTCACCACTGAGTTTGGCGGTGGCCTGTGGATACAGGGTGTAATATTGTAGTAAAGGACACGTAGCAGTTTATTAACAGATCTGATCAGGTGGCGCTGAACCTCAGTGGAAAAATAGTCATAGTCATTTCCCAGACTGGTTAATATCCATGATCTACTTTGACATGTACTAAAACAAAGGTGTGGTTCAGTCAGTCCATCTTTCTGCACCGATAAAGGAAAAAGAAATGATGAATCAAGCCAACTGCTCGTTCACAGACGGCTCCGGTTCACCTGTTGTTGTCTGTGTAAGAACTCACAGCTCATGAAAAAACTGATGATAATCATGAAAATGAAAAGAAATGCCTGAAATATATCCGTCTGTGTGTGATGAATCTACGTATTTTTGACCTGATTCACTGACAACAATCAACCTTTTGACGATATTCTAGTTGACTGGTTTAGTTCAGACATAGTTTAGTGGTAAACAGCCTTTGGATGTTGATGTGCTGCTCCTGTAGAATGTACTCACTCCTTTGCAGATGGACACAGCTTCTTTAGACATGGACTTGGGGTAGGACACGTTGTGCTCCATGATGGACTGGAAGAGCTCGTCCTCATCTTCTCCATCAAACGGAGGCTAAAGACGACAAGAGAAGACAAAATGAGGCTGCGCAGTGCGAGCTGCTGTTGCTCCTGGAAACCTCACACTGTCTGATTAGTGTCTGTCCAACCAGGCGATAGAGGCTGTAGAGATAGAGGGATAATCGGCGCTACGACCAGTCAGAGCAATGAAGGAATGAAGTTCATGGACAGCTGTTGTGTATGGTGTGTATGATGGAGAGATTCCACAAGGTTCAGTGTCGAGGCTGACTCGGCAGACATCACCTTCGAATCAGGGAAACGGCAGACGGCAAACCAGATGTTACTAGATCTTATGGGGCAACACGACTCGACTCGGCTCTACCCAGCTTTGTTTCACTGGAGATAGAACCTGGTACCTGGTACTTTTCTTCGTACCACCTCCGCCGATGTTCCAAGCGAGCCAAGCTGCTACACAACGGGACACTGCAGAGAGCCAGCCTCTGATTGGTCAGTACAGACAGAGGGCCGTCCCAAGTTTGTCATAAGAACCGGACGGAACCGGATGGAGTCACTGGAGTTCTGTGTCCTCCTCCGTCCGTCTCTTTTCTCACAAACAGTTTGCCACGTCTCCACATTGTTTATGTGTTTATGTCACGGAAAAAAAAATGACGCCGTCTCGGCAGCTCACACAGTGACGTTTTACCACCCCTACACTTCACTACCGGATGTGACGTAGTTTCAGTTTGCCATGCAATATTTGGAGATATTTTATAGCCATATATGTATCTAAAAAAATACACAAAAATACATTTTTTATATTTTATTTTATTTACTGTAAACAATACGAGATCGCCATAGAAACATGTCACCTGGGTCCCGTTTTGCCGTCATGCAGTTCCGTCGGACTGTTTTTTCCGCATTATCTACAGTACGTGTAGCAGGGACCTGCAGGGACGACACGCGGGCTACCAACGGACCTCTAGGGTGCATCTACATTTCTAGCCTCTTTTTTCTACGCATCGCCCCTTTAATGTGTGTCTGATGTCAGTGAGTGTTAGCGTGAGCATTCACCTGTCCTGCCAGCATCTCGTACAGCAGAACTCCGTACGCCCACCAGTCCACAGATTTCCCATACGGCTGGTACGCGATAATCTGACAGAGACCGGCACACGTGATCATTGAAAACACATTCTCAGCATCAATTTCTGCTTCTGAAACCAGATGGAACCTGAACGCGGTTTAAAGATCTCTGCTCCAGTGTTACAATCACACAAAGACGTCTGGACAAAATGTGTATTTCTGTTACTAAATCAGGAACCACACAGTTCATGAAGTTAAATGCTCCGTTCGAGATAACAAACAAGCGCAGACGCTGCACAGAGACGCGTCCCCCTGCAGCCGCCTCACCTCCGGTGCGATGTAGTCGGGCGTTCCACAGAAGGTGCGTGTGGTCATGCCCTCGTACATGCTCTCCTTACACATGCCAAAGTCTGCGATCTTGATGTGGCCCTCAGAGTCCAGCATCACGTTGTCCAGCTTCAGGTCCCTGCAGCAGAGACAGAGACAACTCTGTCGGTTGGGATTTAGAAGACATTAACCCCCCCCACCCGTTCTCTGGAGAACTAACCGTCCATTTCTTTTAATCTCCCTGTGACCGTCCTCCTGCGCTTTTACCATTCACCTTTGCATCTGTTTCACACCTCATGCCACTTTTTCAGCCAGTTACGTTTCACACAGTAGAGCCACAATACAAAACACAACTGGCAGCAATTTCATTCTTGCTTCTCGACTTTTTAACCCTTTCAGCACAAAGCTAAAGCTATAGTTAAAACCAAGCTAAGGTCAGAGACGTTTGACTGTTCTTTGGGTTCTTTCTGGCTGATGCTTTGATGGATATGTTTGGAATCTGTGGACTGTCTGCTTTCATTTCATGGGTTGTTGGTGCGTTTTACATACAGTACCACAGCGGTAGAGGCAGAAATGTGGGTTGACTCGGTGGCGCCACGTGGATTTTGATGTTTGATAATTCATGTATTTGGTGTTTGGGTCAATATGACATATTCTTATGATCCAGGTTTTGCTCTTTTCTCCACCTCCAGACTTTTGTTCTTGTTCTTTCTGATTCTTGCATCCACTGTCTGATTTCAGTTTCCTATCCATTTTTTTTTTTACTGTTATTTATGCTTTTTGCCTTCAGTGACTCACAACCTCATGGACTGCAGCCACATTCCTCACTCCTTGATTGGAGGAGAATTGGAGGTGTTTCACCACTGAGTCACCCACCTGTAGATGATGCCCTTTCGGTGCAGGAAAAACAGACCGACAGCGATCTCTGCTGCATAAAACCTGTAGGATTGAGAGGAAAAGAGAGATCAGAAAGAGAGAAAACAACAACTGCACATGAAAAGGGAAAACAGCCGTATTGACCACACACACACACACACACACACACACACACACACACACACACACACACACTTCTTCCTTCGTCCAAACATGTCCTTACACTGCCTGGGGCTCCTTGAACTTGCCCATACGCTGGATGTGATACATCAGGTCTCCTCCATTGATGTACTCCATCACAAAGTACAGCCGGTCCTGATAAAACGAGACCGAAAGCACATGTAGATGCAATTTAACAGAATGAAATATTCATCTTTCTTCTCCCGCTCTGACTATCGACAGTCTCCTGTGTCACTCTGTCAGACTGGAGACTTTCTATTCAAGGCTGGTGTTCATTTCACTTCTCTCCACAGGCGACCGGTGAGCCCAGGCACCAAAGGTAAATGAAGATGTCTGACTGTCACAAGAATGAACCCGGTCCTACGGTAACCATGTCAGCTGAGGGTCCTACTCACCACCGTCTGGAAGCAGGAGTGCAGCTGTGTGAGGAAATGAGGTTTGTCTCTCTGGGCCAGAACTCTCTTCTCCACCATCGTACATTCGACGTCGTCATCCTGGATTACCACGTCTTTCTTCAGGATCTTGATCGCGTACAGCTCCTCTGTGGATTTCATCTCTGCCAACATCACCTACGGCACAGGTCAGAGGTCACCATCGACAGCGCGTGGAGTCAGGTGAGATTGGACTTCAGCTGTAACTCTGACTCTCACCTTCCCGAAGCTGCCTTTCCCCAGCAAGGCCAGGAAGTTGAAGTCGCTGAGTCGAAGCCGCTCGGCGTTACCTGACGGTAGACTGAACCGCCGGTGGTCTGACGGCGTGATCACTTTTTTACCGTGGCCCAACTTAGCTTTCTGGTGTTGACAACACAAACACACACACACACACACACACACACACACACACACACACACACACACACACACAGACCCATCAAACGATCTGAGTGTATCACAGACACATAGATCCCAGATACCATAAGAATCACGTGTTGTTTTCAAATGTTTAAATCCGTTTCACAACCGTAACGACTGATAATACAGTATGTACTGGATAGTATAGTACTGTTTGTGTCTAAATGGCTTGGAAAAGAACTGCCGAGGGATAGAAATTAAAACAGAAATGGACCTCTTCTTATCATGATTTAAACGTTCATCATTAGTAGTGAAAAGCACACACACACACACACACACAGTATCTGTGTTTTCCTCCTCAGATTCTCCACCAGCCCGTTTTTTGGGGACGTGGCTGTTGAGCGGTGGTGGTGGGTGGGCTGCCAGGGTTCCCTGTTGTTCTAATGACTACCTCACCAAATGTCTTTGAACAAAAAAGGGCAATTAGGACCCTGCCGGCTCCCCTCATTGCTCCGACGGTTGTCGACGTAAAGTGCCGTTGCCAGGACAACTGACTCTCTTCTTGACTCAACATGGCTCTATGTGTTAATGGCTGCGTTGAGTCGCTTCCGGACAATTAATGGCGGGTGGACGTAATCGGAGCCGCGGTTAATGGCCAGTAGTCACACGGGGGCTTCTATTATAATAATAATTGTGCGACAAGTCTCAGTGGAGGAATTTTAGAATTCATTTCATGACAAGCAGTCATGATAATCATCTTACTGTGCTCAGAGGAAACATCCATCCATCAGTGGTATTTACAAGAAACATTTCACGTCATACAAACTGCAGCCACACGTCAGCCTCATACGAGAGAAAACACCGCCACCGTGTGGAGAGTGTCGGCATGCACACCAAGACCCAGCGTGTTCATTCATTCATCCAGTTGTGCGTTGAGTGCTCCTCCATGCTTGGACTGCCCTCCGTAGTCCTGGCCGATGGCGGACTAGAAGAGGGCGGCTTGTGGACCAGCCCGTCGGGAGGATGGAGACGTCCCCACAGGCCCGAGTCCACTAATGGGCCGACAACAACCCGGTCTGATGTTGGTGGATGAAATCAGGATTACATATGTATCTTTGCCTCTTGAGGATTCTCCACGTTACACTTAAGTCTGAACTGTTACTCAAATGTGAGACAAGACAGCTCCGACATATGTAGTCCCGTTGACTGTGCGTTCACGTGAATTAAATCTCATTCAGTCGGTGCGTGAGTGAACCGGGCTGGTGCCGGCATGTTGTGATGAGGGTCTTTGTTAGTAAGTCAGATTGATTTGTGGAGGCTCAGCAGAGATCCACAGACAATCCCGACAAGTGTGATGCAAGCGTGAGAGGGAGGCGACGGAGCAGGCAGAGGAGCTACCTTGAGATAGTGGATATTTAACTGGCAGGCCTAGAGGACAGAAGAGGCGTTAGTGTGGTCAGAGATTCATTCGCACACGGACAAAGGTGAGGCAGGGACGACGACGTCGGCGGGGCTGCTCACATCCGCTGGCATGAAAAGAAAGCGGAAACTATCTGCGGCATCGCTCTCATTTCCACGGCGACCACCGCCAAGTGGTGCAAAGACGTCGCGGTGCCTCGGAGTCAAGGTCGGTGTTGTGTGAAGGGCCACTGGAAACTGTCAGACTGTATCACGTTTGAACGGCCACCGTCACACATGAACCTGGATGTTCATAGAACCCCGCTGGGCCTTCCTCACTCCCGTTAATAAAACAGAAACGAGTCAACATAGACGCAATATTGTTGCACGTTCATCATCTGCGATTGTTGCTCTACGTGCATCAAATGACTAAATTACTACTTTAACACTAGAGTAAATGAAGGAGAATTAGAAGGAGAAGGAGAGTGATACGGTTTCAATTTATGAGGAGCTGGATTATTAACCTCCTAAAACAGTAGAAAACAGAGTCCGGTATTTGTCTCCTTTCACGGAGAAAGTCTGGTTCAGGAGCCGTAAAAGACAATAATGATGTTTTTCAACCTATTTTTAACCCTTCTGGACCAAATTGAGCCGGTAATGAACAAGAACATTCTAATTTTGAACACAGGTCGTAACACACAACATATATATATATATGTCATATTTCATTTCTCAAACGTGTGTGTAGTTATAACTGCAAATCTTTTATCATTCTCAGTGTCCGTGTATGTTGATGTATGAATATAGTGTAAGTGTTCATGACCTACAGTAGTTTATCCTTCTGCCGTTGTCGGTCATGGGACAGGACTGGTTTGGCTTTGTGTGACTGTAAATAACACCACTAGAACACAGAATTGCTGTAGAAGAAGAAGAGGTTGGGACTGACGTGTAGATACGATTTAGCTGCAGCTGCACTTACAGCTCTCTGCGCTCACATCTAACATACACAGCCACTTTACTTCGATTCACGTTCACTTTACGGTCAGGAGAGCGTGATCTTCCAGGATGAGGTTACCATGGTGACAGGAGCAAGGTTTTGCTACAGTCAGTGTGTGTGTTTTTGTGGTTAATAGCCCTGTGCACATTTCTTAGACAATTGGCTTTTACTTGCCTTCAGCGTTCTAAATCCTTTTTGCTTCTCCGACCTCCTGTCCTCACCTCAAACTTCTGCCGGAGCTCCAGGTCGATGTCATCCACCTCTGGGATGGGCACGTTGTAGTACTCGCCCTCCTCCTGGTTCAGCAGCTTGTACCTGAGAGAGAGAGAGAGACAGAGAATGTTGTGGATTTTCATTTATGAAGCTCTTTTTTCAATTTACTCGTCATCTAACAAACTATCCATCATCTTTCTTCATCCACCCACACGTCCTCCTCCCACACAGCTGTGAACATCTGTGCATAGACAAACGTACGTAGCTGCTGATTGTCAGGAGCTACTCACAGTAAAACCAAAGGTTTGATAATAAAATGTAACAAACACACGTCCTTTACTACAGCTACAATGTGTACGACGTGTATGTCTTTGACACCATTTGACTCGTTACGTATAGACGATGATACATATGATCTATGGGATGTAGAGACAGAGAGAGCATCTTCGAAACAACTGTCACATAAAAACCAGAAGATGTCCGATGGGTAGTTTGATGTGATCTAATCCGACCTATTTCACATCCATTGTCTGAACAACAGTTCATCTCAGCCTGAACTCACCATCCACAGGTTGGAGTTTTGACCAGCTCGGAGACGCCAAAGGACATGGAGCCCATGAAGTCATTGCGGGTGGTCCGGTCCCAGTCCCACACCTCGATGGACAGACGGCGGTCTTTGTCTGACACTTTCAGTTTACTGAGAACACAAAGGAACCGTGACAGTAGAGCAAATATTGTCCCTGAAACATGACTCATCACTCTCTACATCAGTTCCTCAAAAATGGAACAGTCATCCTGGACTCACAAGGTGAAGGACTCGTTCCAGCAGGGGTTGAGGGAGGAACGGATGGTCCTGGTCTTCTGTTTGGTCTCATTCTTCGGGTCTGGGATGAGCTTGAGTTTAACATAGGGGTCCGATAAACCATTGGGGTCCATTGGAATCAGGTTCCGGGCTTCGCCCACTAGAAGACGTGGGGGACATTCAAAAATGCACCTGATTATCTGACGCCCCTCGAGGGTTAAAACACAGCAGCGTGTCTCAACATGTTTGCTGGTTTGGGGTTGAAAGGGTTAACTCATTTGTTTTATTTGTTTTATTTGACCCACAGACTAGATAATGGCCTTCGGACTGGCATCTAAAACAAAAACCGTGTACATTAAAATCGGAAGTAAAAATGACAAAACACACCACCTTCGTTTGTTGACGACGTAACCACTGACTTGATTCTTACTTGTGGACCATTTCAGATCTTTGACAGCCGCAGCTGCTTTTGACATCAGCGAGAGAAGTCAAATGAAGTTTATGTTTGTTTCTGGTGAATATGTGACCGAGCAAAAAAAAAAGGGAACGGCGACTGTGGCGACCAGAATCAGCAGACGGGCGCCTGATGGCTCCTCAGATGAAGCAGCACATACGCTGACAGCAGGTGCTGCGGAGCCGAGCACATGTCAAAATTCACTTCAAGTTGACGGTGTGAAACCGCACCAACACGATTCTAACACTGGTGGGTGTGCAGGCATGTGCACGCATTAATTTGTGTCGGGACAACAACAAAACAAAAATAAATGTTATTAATCTAAAGGTTCTGTCCAATGTTGTTAAATAAAAAGGTGAAAACGGCGAAACATCAGCGGAGTGACAATCTGTGCAGTCCAACAGATAAAATGAGGGAAATGAAACATTTCCCTGTGTGATAACTGACAAAGGGAGGAAAAAAAGACCTGTTACATAGCAACAGGAGGAGGGCGACGGGACGGCATGAGCACCTTCACCATGGCGACAATATCTACAGTAAATGGCCATTTGCCGGATGCTGCCCTGACATCATCTCCACACACCAGCCAATGTTCCTTCTAAGGCTCAAACCCACATCAGTAAACTGATGGTAACGGTAAAAAGAAGATCATTGCAAAGCAAAAGTCCCTCTTGCTTCAACCTCCTCGCTCTGCATATGTAAATGTAATTAGACGCAGCGGAAAAGACAAACACTGGTTCAAAGAGTCGGTGAGAACTTTCACACACACACGGACAAATCCTGTGAGAGTCCTCTCTGAAACAGTGGTAAGGGATTTGAGACATCAACGTGAGGACAGAACACAGGATGTAGAGTCCCTGCAGCACATCACAGGGACATTAGGACCCTGGTCATCTCAGTTCTCAATCATCATTTCAACAAACCACTAATGGTGTGTCTCTGCTGTTGTGCATGTAAATTTAAAATGAGCACCAGAATATCTCTTGTAAATGCTCTGCTCCGACTCATTTAAAAGAATACAATCGTTTGCAGTAACAGCTAATTCTGATGGGAGTTCCACTCAGGTTCCTATAGCAGATCTCAAGCAGACAATGGAAAAAAAAAAATTAAAAAGATATTTGCAAACTGCATTTGTAAAACTCAGTAGTTTTTAGACACTGAGGAACAATAAGAACCATTTATTCAATCATTTATATGCAGCAAAGAGAAAATAATTGAAGTGATGAGTTACAGTAGCATGGAATATCCGTCTATTATGTTCATCAGTGAGTATTGTAAGTGCTGGCGTATGTGTGTCCATGGGGAGAGGGTGATGGCTTATCTGTTGCTTGTTGTTGGTAAAATAGTTAAAACAATCTGTGTTGTTTCCCTCTGTGAGGTGAAAACTGTCAACTTTCCATTTTGAAAGCTGTTCTGGTGTCATCCAGTAGAGGGCAGTGCAGAGCTGCGTGTTTAACATGCTTGTGCGTTCACTTTTTATCCACTAAATAATTACCAGTCACAGTAATCATCCTCCCCGCACATCTCTCTCTCTCTCTCAGCTGCCCACAAGACCCCCTCCCACCCGCTTCCCCCAAACACACTTAGATATGATTACACACACACACACGACACAATGAACTGCAAGAGGCAGCAGGAACAACTCGGCAGCCCACGTTTCTTCTCTAAATCCTCCCTTCTGCTGCTGGCTGTGGCAGCGTTACGGGCGTCCATCACTTCCATGGCAACACAGGCATCAAACAACTGCAGCAACTTCAGTGAGCTTGTAAACAAAGGTAGCCCCCCCACACACAGACAAGGACGGATAAAGGATAACGACACAGAAGCGTGTTCGACACTTAATACATGTAGAGTAAATATATACGTGCGCACATGTGCAGTCACACACATATTATCATCATAGCTGGTGATCGAGGACCATTTCTACTGTCTGTTGTTGCTTGGATACAACAAGAGCTACTCTCCTTGACTATCCTCCCCTCTGCTACCGCTTTATGTGTAGTTACCAATAAGATTAGAGTGTGCGTGCGTGCGTGCGTGTGTGTAAATTACTGCTAAAAGCCGACAGTTGCATCTCTTAATAAAAGATGTTCTTTTCTTGTGAAAAAGTCAGAACTGACAATGAAAGGTACAATGGAAGAGAGAGTCCAAAAAGGGCCTGAAGCGTATGAAGATAATGAATGACAAAGTTCAACAATATAAAAAAAAAAAAAAGGTTGTGTACTGTACTGCTGAATATACGCTCACAAACTCACATTATCGTTCGTGTCGGGAATCACTATCTGCTTTGTGGGAAAAAAATGCAAAAAAAAACATAATTTGGATCCCAGGGTGGGTGCGTGCTGGGCTGCAGTGGGCCAACAGTGTAATCTCATAAAAAAGGCTTTCAAATTCAAATGCCTTGTTGCATAACAATGCCATGTGCATCCAATGAATGCCTGATAATCTGGAGGAAAGCTGCAAGGCCAAACAGGAGCTGGATGGATTCCTGCTGCTCCGAGCCAGAGACCTGAACGCAGACGTCACCCGCGTGGCTCATTTGCTTAGCTTGTTAATATTAAGCTGACCAACATGATGGACTCTGTACACTGTATTTCAGATTTACTCCTAAATAGCATGTTGGGCAACAGCCTGATGGTCCGATGTGTGTGTTCTTTCTTCATCAAATGTGCTTGAAACCTGAGGCGAGAATGTCAGCAATAGGAACTCTCACCCTGACTAAACTGCTGTGTGCTCTTGATCCTCAGATACCCTCTGTGTGTGTGCGTGTGTGTATGGAGAGAGGTCAAGAAGGGACGCTATTTTTTTAAATTGAGCTCACGTGAAAACAAGGTAGAGGAAGATGCAGAGGTGGTGAGAATGGGGTGAGACATTAGAGCCAGAGGGGAAAGGACGGTTTCAGCTGGTAGACACAGTGAGAGATATATATATAAAAAAAAGTGCACAATGAGGATGAAAAAGGGAGAGTAGAAATGACAGCGGCTCAGCAGGTGCAGAGGGAAAAACGGAGGGAGAGGGAAGCAAAACACACACGGGGTCTCGGAGGAACAAATAGATCAGGAAATGTCAATACTGGAGGGAAAGATGGAGGAGATAGAGGGAAGTCAAAATATGTGTCTGCTTTCATGCCTGCAAGATTTAAACAAGTTCACGTCGGCGCGGTGAACCACAAAAGACCAACCACTTGTCTGCTGGAGCCAGAGGGGAGATGGTCGACCAGCTCAGGCTTCGGTGGACATACCGCCGCCATGAGAAAACACAAACAAAATGCTGCAGACAATCCCGTATGACGCGTCTCCCTCCTGTATTGTTCTTGGTATTGATCTTCCCTCTATATTTTCTTCAAACCAAACTGTCACTCAGACACAAGCAGCCCTGATTCTGTCCAATCTGGTTCAACACGTCCTCTCTCCTTCATCTCGTTCTGTTTACTTTTGAATCACTTGGCTTCATATTCTAGCTAACTTTTCTTGTTATAACAAAGATGTAAATGACAACCTGGCTTCACTTCACAAAAACATTGTTTAAATGTGTATTTTAATGTCTGAGGAGCGTTGTTTTCAGCCACAGACAGGAGTTAACCCTGTAACACTGACTGTATTGCTGCCGATACATTCGTGCTAGCATACTTTGGAATACCGTAATGACCGTAATATTGTCTGTGTTAAAAGGTTAGATCTATCTGTATATTAAACCTATGTTTTCCTTTCTCAGGAGCATTGTTTTAAGCCACAGACAACTTAAGCTAATTTTGAACCGGCGATAATTAATACTGTGCATTAGCATTATTAGCTAGTTCAACATTAGCTTCACTGACTTGAGAGCTACTGTTGCTAACATCTAGTGACACTCAAGTCCATACATGCTAACATAACTTATTGAGAATGTTGAACTATGTTGGAAACCGGACGCGTTAGCTCTGTCTCTCAAGACGATAAAATAAAATAAGCCGTTTGTGTTGCGAGTCATTATGTATGTACCAAACCAACATGTTTAATCGGATGAATTTGTGCTACCACGAGCAGATGCTGCATAGCAAACCTGCAGTTGACACAGTGTGAAGCAGAAACAACTTTAATTATTACGTCAATACATGTGGGTGTTTCTCTGTGTGTACACAGAAATTCAAGGACAATATAGACGTCTAGAGAGAATTGTGCAGTAGATTGGATCCGGTTCAGGGAACAAACAGACTGAATGTCATACAGCAAACACAAAGAGAGCGACTACCGTGAATACAACTTTTACTTTGGTTCTATTTCTTTTCACCTGGAAGACCATGAACAATTCATAAATGCAATACATTACCAAGTCAATCACAACTGTCATTGTGATACAGCTGAGGAGGTTATTCCTGTTTGATCCCCAAGTGAGAAACACTTTATTTTACATTGGAAAATGTGTGTGTGTGTGTGTGTGTGTGTGTGCAGGGCTTGGGGAAGTGACCCAGCAGTCATTTTTCTACCTGCCAAAAGGATTTTAACGCTGTTCCGTTTCCAATCCAGGTGCCGCGTTTGACTGACAGGATAATTTAGAGGTGTTTAATATACGCACACGTGTGCTACACACAGGTCACGAGGGCCGGCAGGCTTTAATTATTATGCTGATACAGGTGTTACTGTGTGGTTCTCTGCTGGTGGTGATGGAATCAGTTTGGGTTCAGCTGATGCAGAGGAAACTTGATCGTCCCTCCCACACTCCCAATACATTTGGTATTTCTTTTCTATTTTCTGTTCTTCCAGTTGATTCAGTGTTGCAAACAATAACTGAAGAAAAGACGTTTACTGGAGGTAAATCGGATGATCCAAAAAGTAATTTTGAGATCAGTGTCGTATGAATCAATGTATTGCTTCTACAGCTGTGTCTTTGATTCAGGGTGTATCAGGACGGGACGCTGAGATGAAAACCAACCTGTGACATGTAGCCGATCCCCACTGACGTCGATCTTGAGGAAGAGACGGCCGCGGCGCTCCGTGTGGTCCATCCCACATAAGCTTGGCACGTTGACCACACACTGCTTGTGTACGTTCATGTCGCAGGCTGGGAAAAGACACGAGACACAAAGCGGAATAAGAGAGAAACTATTCATGAATTAGTCACACTCAGAGGATAGGACACGTCCAGCACTTCTGCGGTCAGGCTGACAATATTTTCACTGCGATACAGAGTGGACGAGACGTGATGAGCGGAGTTGCTTGATGCGTTCTGCACTTTAAATCACGCATGGTGAAAGATCTCATGTCTTCCCAGCATCTGTCTGTTAACAGGATTATGCAAAACCAAAAAAACAAGTTTGTTTTGAGGTAGATGCGTTCACCACAAAAATACATGGCAGAGGTTTCTGCAAGAGCTAATCCGGCAGATCATGTATTAGACCAGATACAGGACAGGGAAAGATTAAAATAGTTGTATCAGAGCAGTTTGTCATTTCAGTCGGGTGTAAACAGAACCAAAGTGGCAGACTGAAGCGAGTAAAAACACGTCTATTTTAGGTGGGTGGGAACAAGAGAAGTCCCACAGATGCTGTGTGGCACTTGAACATCATGAAAAGCAGCATATGCCCATCAGACTGTCCTCCAGTGGACGGACGGACGAACGGCGTCTCGTGTCCCACTGAGCTGCTGAAAGCGGTTCTTCACGTGGATGTAAAAGACAGGACCAGTAATTTACGGGTAAATGTTCCTCCTGGGAGCTTTGAAAGGAGACCTGATGATATGAGACATGTTTGAGAATGATGTAAGACTGAGAAAGAGGCGAGGCGAATGGTGAGACATTTTAAATTGACACATTTCCTCTGATTGAATTGAAATGAAGAATTATTTTGAATGATCCCCTTTCCGTGAACCAAATCTTATGACTCCCGCGAACCTCCTTTATATTCTGTCTCAGATAGCCGGGTCCTTCCCTATTCCCATCCCTGTTCCTCCTGACCATCCTTCTTTCCCTTCCTTACTCCACTTGGCAGCCTCGTCAGGCTGACACGCTGAAAGGAGACAAGGACAGACGAGAGACGAGGGAGAGACTCGTTACGGTGACGGCCTCCTTGTACCAATTTGTCCATGTGCGCTCCTATTACCATCTGCGATGAGGCTGTGACCAGAGACCCACAGATGAATGGACAGAGTAAGA
>CAAKHB010006119.1:0-18429 GCA_901007665.1 Aeoliscus strigatus | reverse complement strand
CTTCCCCGCCACTGTGCAAAATGCAGTTGCTTATTCTGTGATACGTTCTCGTGCCATAAAAAAGAATGTATGGGCTGCAAATAACGAAGAAGATAACCAAAAACAACGTCTCTGATTGACGGATCTGGTCTTACATACAGGAACACGCTAGCTACTAGCATGGGAGCTAACTACCCTCGAGGTGCGTAGCTGAGACATTTTCTTTGCTCATGGCGTGGCTGAAATCTTCCCAAACTTTGGACCATTTTGTTGCGCCTTGGTGTCCCAGCGCGGCGGTCGCTAATACTAGTAGTAACTAGTATCGGCGCACCAGACAGTTGGAACAAGTGAGATGAGTCACCGTGTGCTCGTTCAACTGGCACCCGGGAAAACATGGTATAGAAGAATTATTTACTTTTTTTTATTTTTACATGAAACATGCAATGACACCCGAAACTTGTCCTCTGCTTTTAACCAATCCTAGCTACACAAACACACAAGCTGGAAGCAATGAGCTGCCATGTCCGGCACGTTTCTGCCGTCTGAGCTACTGTCGCCCAAACTGCTGCCTCACAGGAGGAGAGCGTGGCATCTGTGGGACAAACACACCTTGACGTCACGAATGAACCATCGACGACTAAAATTAGTCATTGACTAATTTGGCTGTACACGATTTCTCGAGCAGTAGTAACGTTTCAGTCTAGAAGAAGTCAAATGAGAATGAAAGTGACGCCGTTCTCTCCGTTAGAAGTCTGCAGCAGAGCCTGGGGACGCTCGTAGAAACTGTGTCATTCACACTCCACCATTTAACCATACTGCATCTAAGCAACGTGTCAGTCTGCACACATTATCAACCAGGTGTTTTACATCTCTGTGCATTCACACGGCAGCAGACGACATGTCAGGTAGGATGATATGGAGACGTATCTTCAGGTGATTTACTGTGTTACATGATGTCCGTCCTGTCATCTTATGCGAGTGAACTTCACAGAAAAGCATTTAGAGACACACAAATGTCCTCGAAATGCTTTGAGGACGGAGAATGAAGAGAGAGAAAGACAGACAGGAATACATGATTGGTAGCTAACGCGTTCTGCTGTAGGTTCGGTCCTGTAATTTGTGCGCAGCAGCAGTCTGATAGCAGTAGAGTTGAACAAATGTACATGTGACACGTCATTCCATTAACTAAGAGCAATCTGTGTAAATGACCACAGGCTGTGTCATCTGGTGAGCTTACAGGGATGTGAAGAGTCTTAACAGTTTGACAGATTGTGATTCTTCGGCCTCATGTCCACCGCCCCGCAGAGTAGTGTGGTCTTACATAATCATTACGTCTGTAATCTAAGCGCCGATCTGTTCCTCAGGGGTTAATGACACACACACACACGTTCTGGCTCTTCTCTACAATTAAAGTTAAGTCGCCGTCTCTGTGAGCTCGTGACGATGCAGTGAGAAAGGTCTGACTCGCTGGCAGAGGCGTTTTCCGATCCCCGTGCCGGGACACTGCGTTGCGTAAGCCGCCGGGGAAGGCGTGTAGCTCTTCCCAGCTGTTGCTGCGGGTTCGCCTCGCGCTGTTGGGAGGGTAATGGCTCGGGACTGACAGGCTAATGGTGCAAGACGGGACTGACATGTAGGCGAGTGTTTGGTAGATCGGGCGAGTCGGGTTGATGGGATGTATGTGGAGAGGGACAGAGGCCTGGAGTCACAAACATTTGTGTAGATAATACACAGTATACTGCGCCAAACAGTAGAATGGCTATGAAAGGATATGAATGCAGACAGAGGCTGTAACCTTTGAGGAGCAAAAACAAAGAAGCATTCAGCTGTCACAACTGCCAAGGGCAGACGAGGAGGAACAAGGGATTTGCCATGTTTCAGCTCACCACCTGTCAATGTGTCAGAGTGATGCGGAAACATGCAACTCTTTTTATCTCCCTCCCTCTCGTCGTCGTCTTCTTCTTCTTCTCTCTCAGTCTGCACAGGTGACAGTAGATGACAGCTGACAGACACCGTGCACCAAACAATAAAGCCGCCAGCCGTGCGCAACCTGCTCTGCTGCATGAAGAAGTGCAATGTCAATAATAGGGGCTCCTCTGACGGATTGTACACACACACACGCCTGCATTATCTAGATACTACATTTTAATACTACATTTTGATACAATAAAACACACACACACACACACTCTCACTACATGCCACTTACTCGGCTCATCTATAAGCACTTCTCGTTCGGTTGTTCTCGTCCCAATTCCAAAGACGTACACGTCACAGCGTCCGCTAATCTAACCGACGCACTGCCCCTGAATTACTGGTGACCTCCTTTGGATACGGCTGATAATTACCAACTGAGCTGGAAGCAGAAATGAGCAGAAATACACATTCCAAATTCCAAATACTGGCAATGAGAAAAAAAAAACATTTCATTAAACTTTACATGAGCTGCTTGTCGAGTATTAAGTCTGAAGACGACCGAAGACGAGTTGACATCCAGAATTGGACCTGCACCGTGTATGACGAATCTGTTTATACAGAAATATGACAGTAGGCGCCAGACATCTCTGCAGTGTTCATCGCATCCCCTCAGCGGTGCTACTTCCTGCTAACATGAACAGCGCAGATGTATCGACGGACTGGACGTGAACCCTGAACGGCCCTGAACTGTCCGTATCGCCGAGCCCTGCTCTTAAGGAAAAATGGATGTACCTAGTTCTACAGTCGGCGTCCTCGCTTCTGTTCTGTCCTAAATCAAACAAATACACAGAAAGTTCCAGAAAGGCGACGACACGTGCGGTATCAAAAGGAACGCTGTGCGGCAGCGTTGCCGATGAGCGGGCAAAAGACAGATGGCTGGAAAGAGGATTTTCCAAAGAGAGTAACCGCAATGTACCCGACATAATCTCCACGGCAACCAAAACCTCAAAGTCATTTCCCACAAAAACATAACTGATTGATCTAGTCAAAGATCTGGACCTATTATGTGCATGAAATGTGGCTGTGAAACTCATATTGTTTCTCTATGGATGAGTCACCTTCATTCACTGCTTCCAGAGAGGTCCTTGACTGATAATACAGCACTATTTACCACCTACACCTCACAACGTGCTGAATGGAAAACAGAGCCAGCGCCAGCGAGCACTTTTCACTTAAATGCTAATGTGAACATCTGTCTCTCTCCTCTGTATCGGATCAAAGCATCTGCCGGACGGATGACGTCGTTCACGCACCGAGGCTAGCAACGAGGGTCACTGGCAACCAACCCACAGTGACCGCAAAGGGGCAGTGTGTGTGTGTTTGTGTGTGTGTGTGTGTGTGTGTGTGTGTGTGTGTGACTGTGCCTGGAGTGAGAATCAGCATTATGACACCATACTGATTCAGAAGCTGTGAGGGAAGAGATGGAGGAGTGTAGCTGGGCTGATGGCGACGGGAGGGAGGAACACGGAGAGGTGGGAGGGTGTCCGTCGCTGGACAGACAGCCGATGTTTCTACGCGACACGTCGCTCCGCATCGGTGTATGTCACCCGCTCTCAGCGACCATTATTCAAAGTTAGCTGTGACCTTTCAGCCGCTCGATAATACTCGGTATTTTTTTTTTGCCACTTGAAATTCCCTGCCGGTCCGTCTGAGCACAGTACTATTGATTATCAGGAGTCATTTTCAACGAATCGATGTCTCAGTGTCAGTGTGTTAGCGTTTTTCCCGTTGTACACAAAATCCATGAAAATCATGGGACCGACGTCAGCATGAAATCCTCAGCGAGGCCTCTGCTGTCTTTTGTATTCGTCTGCTGATGTCTAAATCCCACCACTTCCTTCTGAGCGAGGAACATTTGCAGACTCTAGCCGCCTGATTTAAAAGATTTGAAAGATTTACGTCCTCAGAAGGAATACGAGCAATCCGGTATGAAGATGAAGAGAGATGTGGCCAGTTTAGATGGTTTCACACCGAAAGGTCTTTTTCTGTCATTTGTTCACATTTTGGATCTGTCCTGATGTGTCTGTCCGTTAGTTCAACCTTACCTCAGCATTACCGTAATGACAGCGTCATGGCTGTTCTCAACTTTCAGGAAGCTATCGATGTTCTTTTAGTTGTTGGACTTTCTCAGCTTTCAATAACAACTCAACCATTTCTTATTCTGAGCACAAACAGATGCTGATAGTTACGGCAGCGCATGTGGAGCATTCTTGTTAAAGGGTTCAGGCCATGACACCTTCGTCCCTGTTCACACATGATCTGAAATGATTTCGTCTGGTGGAATCATGTGTTAGAGGAAGGAAGGAAGTCCTCCACTAGGAGCTTCACGCCCAGAGGATTCAATGAACAGATCAAACAGACCAACCACCAATTGAAATGGGCACTTGAAGACAGCTGTGTGTGTGTGTGTGTGTGTGTGTGTGTGTGTGTGTGTAAATGAGAGTGGCCTGAGTGACCCCCTGGGAGTGGAACTCTACAGACACAAATAAAGCTCTCTAAAGGAGATAAATAAAGCTGAGGGGATATAGAGCTTAATGACAAGCTGGCAGAGTGATGCAGGAAATGAACCGTTTGTCTCGGGCAGGTGAAACACCAGACTAGTGAAAAGGAAGCAAGATGATGAGAGGAGCCAATAACACAGGTGGCTCCCTGATTACCGGTGCCTGGAGTTCAACTACATTTTTTCTGCTTCAACGATCTCTGGCTCGTTCCGTTTCATCAAGAGTGGTTAAACACAGACTTTGTCTTGTCCTCCTCCTCCTCCTGTGAGCCTGAGGTCAACCATCAACTGGACTCAGTATTCAGAGGTTACCTGACACCTACGTCACGCGGGCGGTTCATGGTCATACTCTGCTGTCTGGAGTCGATCACAACACAACACAAACGCGACAAGTCACGCATCAAGTGTTCACAACTTACGTCTGTGTCGGGACCCTTGTCGGCTCCAGGACAGGAGAAGCTCACGAACTCGTGGCATCGCTTGTGAACCACAAAACAGCACACTGGAAGAGAGAGAGAGAGACACAAACTGTGAGCAGAAAGGTGGACGTCCATGGTTTGTTCAGGATGAGGGAGCAGAAGACGACGACAAGGAGTTCCTGCTGCTGCTGCTGCTGCTGCTGCTGCCGTGACCCGCTGGACAACAGATCTGGACACACGTCTACTTCGATGCTCCTCTATTCATTTCTGTTCCTGTCCATCTGTTTTATTTTATTTTCATAAGTTATTCTTGTGTACATCGTCTAGGGCAGTTTTTTTATTTATAATATAGAGTTTTTGGTTTCAATCTTCCTTGTCTATGTGGAGGGAAACTATCAAAGTGGTCACCACCATGTTCTTACTGTGCACATGACATGACATTGCATGTGTCTTCCTGACGTTTCCTTTTGCCCCTGAGATGATTTTGTCAGTCTTTCCTCTCCTGGATGGTCTCAGGACAGATGGTGTTGTGTTGTTCGGACTGTAAACTCCATCAACACAATTGTGATTGGTTATGAAAATAAAATCAATCATCGTCAGTCAACCTTCCGCTTGACGGGCCGTTGTCATATGGACACGCACACTCTAACGCCTTCACACACACACACACAAACCAAAGATCTAGTGTGTTCTGCAGCCGCTGGCTTGACGCCGACTGCATCACTGTCTCCCGCTGAACCGGGTTCCGCTTTCTACCAAAGTGTCACTCGGCATGACTGTGCTGACATGACACCTGACGTCAGCGACAGAGCCGTTTGCATTCGGTGGGGGAGCAGGGGGGAGAAAGCGTGGACATCTGTGACAGCTAGAGTCTCCCTGTCCGACGCCCGCTCTGTGCACCCAACTGTAGTTTTCCCTGCCATTATTTGAAAGCTCCTCGCTCCCTCTCTCTCTCTCAGCTTTTTTCATTCTCACACAATCTGTCTGCTTTGCTCATTGTCAAGCTGCCTGCTTGTTCATGTGCACTTTTGGTGCGCCATCGTATTTGTGTGGGGGTTTTCTTTGCCAGAAATCTGACTGGTAAAAAAAAAAAAAGAAAGAAAAAAGAAAATCACCGCCCAAAAGACAGCAGGAGGTTTCAACTGTCCCTACAAGAGGCTTGACTGTATCAGGATACATGCAAACCAGACACAAAAGAGCAGATACGACAGAGATGTAAGAAAGCATCATAAATAATCAGTATTTTCTCTGCTCGTCAGTGAAATGTGAATAATCTCTCCGCGGTTTGTCGGTGTATGAGTGTCAGAGATGAACGTTCCCCTGGCAGCCGTGCAGCGTACAGTACAAATTAATCTCTGCCAGTAATAAAGAGGCAGAGAAGGAGGGACGGGGGAGAAAACGCTGGCTCATGGTGATTTATTCGAGCACATCATCTGCACTTTAGCCAATTTTATTGTACAACGGGTCACAAAAGGCCATAAATGAACTTGACAGTAATGGTGACAACCAAGAGCTTATATGTCTCTTCAAGAAACAACAGTTTATGCATTGTTAGTTACAGTCACAACCTGGTACACCGGTTGACCTCAGCCTGCTTTTGGAGGTGGGAGGAAACCAGGAGGAGGAGTACCCGGAGAGAACCAGCACGGACACAGGAAGAGCTTGGAAACTCAAATTGCGTGTTTACGGAAAACTCTTTGGGAACAAAAGAAGAAACAGATCCGTCAAGTGTCACAGTTTTCCGCTGACACAATTTATAAAAGATTGAGCAGCACTGTGACATTCAAGGCCTCCGAACCAACGGAAGGTTGGTATGCGAACTTACAAGCCGACTTGGAATTACTTCTGAAGGTGAGGTGTGACACAGACACGCGGGAGTGAAGGTGGAAGACGTGAAGCTTTTATTTTCAGACCTGCCCACTCTGCCGTCCATGAAAGAAAGAAAACACCCGCTTACAAAACACACGACATCCGCAGCGAGTGTTCTCATCCCCGACGCCACGGCTCTGTCACACAGTTTAAATCAGCAGGATTAGTTCTCAGTGCAACCACCAGGTTCCTCTTCTCCTCCCCGCTGGATGTGAATCATGGGTGTGATGACGTCTGTGGCTCTCTCTCTCTCCCTCTCTCTCCCTCTCTCCATCACTCAGCACTCCTCACACCCTCAGTCACACACCCACTTGTCCCTCGGTTTGGCGCCGATCGCAGAGTGGGGTGAGTGTCCGTGCTACCGAGCCAGGCAGAGAGGCGTGAGGCGACGCCTGTCTCAGTTTAGAGGTTGCGTGTGTGTGTGCGTGTGTGTGTGCGTGCGTGTGTGTGTGTGTGTGTGTGTGTGTGTGTGTTGCCAGGCAGGCTTACCACGACTTACACAAGACAGTGTTTCTCTGTGACAATAATCCTTGACGTCAACTTTCACACACACACACACACACACACACACACAGACAAACACTCTCTGAAGCTCGTGGGAGGAACCCAGACTCACCTCTACACGTCTGGGCTGTCCCACATGAAAGACAGGAAAGAATCGTGGTCATATCTGTAAAACTGTTCAGAGACCAACTGGAAAAACGTACATCTGACAGAACGTAGGCGTGACAACCTCACGATGCGACTGCCGCTAGCATCTGCATGTACTATCAACGTGTAGAAACAGGGGGAAGTCTCTTCAAGACACCAACAAAAAGTGAAGTCAATTCAGTTCAGCTCCGTTATTGTCATTCTACGTCAAGCATATGATGAAATGAGGATGAAATATCTCAGGATAAAATGAACAAAAGAGCACGGGACAGCAGAACAATTTGAAACAACAAAACACCAAAGGCAGAAGAAACTGACCCACAATAAACACACATGAATGAATGAAGTACTAAAACACACGAATGCCACAAACACACCGTCCACCTCCCATCAGAGATCCCGTTGTCCCGTCACCACTTCTGCCTTCAAGTGGTGAATTATGGAGCCAGAAAATGGGACATCATTTCTCACACTCACCGATATTTGACCTATGGAACTTTGAACTACATACGTATCATTACCGTCACACGGCTGTGGACCTCGGGGAGACGCTGCCTGTCGTACACAGGTTGATGAGATCACACAGCTTGGCTGCCCGACTCAGTTACGACGTTTCGCCGCGATACCACCAGGTCGCGAACACCTTACACCTGCTCGATCGCACAAGTAGAAACACACACAAACCGCCAAGATTTTTTCTTAAATTCCACACAAATACATCTGCTGCGTGACTCAAGTGCACCGATCCATCTGTGAGACGGAGCGGTGAGAAGCAGCCCTCCTCCAGATGGTCGAGTTAGAGACGGGCGAGGCAGCAGGACCAGAGGTGACACAGTGACACACCGTATCGTCAGGGATATTATGATTAATTACTGTGGGCTTTGTTTCGCCAGCCTAATTGCATAAGCACAGAGATAAGGGGCTTTGGCATTACAAAGCAGCTTACACAACCCAATCGCTTCCTTGTTTGTGTGTGTGTGTGTGTGTGTGCAGGAGGCGAGAAAGCCCATTAGATTTGCATAATTTCATGGGTACATATATGGGGCCTGCACGTTTCTGTGCGAACCCCATACACCCACCGCCCACCGCTGAGCCATTAAAGTGTGGACGTAGCTCCGGCTAACGTGGTGACAGTAGGAACGGACTGTGTGTCGTTCCCCTGACCAACAGTCGTCCGGAGATCATCTCGATATCCTCCAGACACATCCAATTGATCCGCAGCCTCCAAACACAAAACCGGCTGACTCTCTGAGCCGGGAGCTGCAGGATGAAACCACAAAGAGGATGGATGAAAAGGTGGAGAGACAGAGAGAAGGAACACACGGGGGTCGAGCTCGTCCATGTTTCCACAGGAGACAAATGCTGAGTCAGTACACAAATGTTTTCTCTCAAGCAACCGTTGCACTTTTTATTGGCGGAGATACATGCTAAGGTGAAGGAGGTAAGGAGGGGGAGGAGAGGAGAGGAGGGGAGGAGAGGTGGAGGAGAGGAGCACACTCTCTCGGTTATTTTTAGGCTGGATTCTGGAGCGGGAGCTGGAACAGTGTGTCCTGAACCCCACTGTGTGCTGAGAATCGAGGGAAGACACTTCCTCCACGCTGGTCTCCACCTGGCCAACGGGACACAGCACGCGTGTGCACGCACGTGTGCGTGTGTGTGCCGGCACACTCATGCGTGCGCAGAACTGTGAATGATGAATGAAATTCTATTCCTGTCTGCGGTCTGAGTAAGTGCTGAATGAGAGAGGTGGAAAAAGCTGAGATGACCGCGGAGATTCAGAGAACGGGTCAGCGGAGAGCGGAGAGCCTCGCTCCTGGCCCGGGTTGAGTTCTCATTAAATGATGATAGAGTTCAAAGGTCAGCCTTTCCCTCACACTGGGAAACGTACGCTTGTTGCCGCTGCCACCGGTGAACGAATCATATCTGCTGATAAGTCAAGACCGGCTGAAAGAAATAAGACTGACTAAATCCTGACAGCTGTGTGACCTTTGACCTTCTGTCTCTGCTGTGAGTGACAGATCTTAGCCTCCCGGTGTCCAAGGTCACACGACCCCGTATCCATCAGTCGTCTCTTGAGAAGACGGCGGGTGACGTCAGCCGAAGTGACTCGTCAGACAACTGGAGGGGGCTGAAACGTGCCCCTTCTATCCTACTGCTCGTATTTATTTCGAATTTAACTGTTCCCCTTCCTACATTTCAACAGACTTCAAGAAATATAATTTAGTTGTTTTGAAGAGCTCTCCTGCAAAGTGGGTCTGTAATAAGACATCTTCGATAGCAACGAGTCTGACGATGAGTCTTTTATCACCATTAGAAGAACACGGCCGTAACAAACCTAAAGTGCTGTTGACGATGAAGATTTATGGTGCAGCCCGACTGCAGACTCCACTGGGTGTCATGGACTCGTTTATCACGTCACATCTACACACAGGTTTTCATGCACCCACACACGTCTGCTGTTTTATGCTTTTGTTTGTTTTTTTTTTTTTTGTTTTGTTTTTTTTGGAAAAAAAACTGCACTGTTTGAAAGGTCGCTCACTGGATTTTGGTAAATGTGGTGGAGAACTGGCAGCCCAGATCAGCCCAGATCATCCACATAATGGCAGATTATTCTAGAAGGGAACTGTGTGTCCTCATCTGTCGTCTTTCCTCGCTCCTCATTGTTGTGTTGGCTCAAACCACAGCCGTTACCTTAACACACGGAAAACGCTGAGACAGATTAGACTACTCATTAACCCTTTAACACCGACATTCGCGCTAGGATACTTTGGAGTACCGTAATTACAGGACTATTTGCAATGAGGAAATGTCAATTGGTTCCCAAAAGCTGGGATGTTGCACTTTGTAGCCAAGCTGCTGTCATTACGGTAATGACTCGGTGATGACTCAGCTTCCCACAAGAGTAAATAGGATTACCGTAATGACAGCAACATGGCTTTTCTCAACTTTCAGGAACCGATCGATATTTTCTCCTTCTCCTAGCTCCTTCTTCACACCAGGTGGAGGGACCGAGTTCGGTCCGGGAACAAACCGTTAGGTGAAGACCACATCACATTGGTCTATCGGATTTCAGATGGCTCAGAGCCATGTAGAGTCTGTGGGCGGGGCTTAAGAGGACAACGTGGCGTTGAAGTGATTACGACTACAACAAAGTCACCTTGCTTGTTGCTCTGATTGGTGGCAGCGTTGTCCAATTGCGTGCAGTTCATGGGGTGGGGCTGATCGATGGGGGCCCCCTACTGGCCGACCTATGCCGACATGTTCAGTCCGCCCCCTGCAGCATTTACTTGCACGGAAAGAACCAGGCTGGAAAGGCCTGGAATTTCAGCACATGTGAGAATATGTGAGGCTTCTGCACCCGAGGGACACGAACATGCAGCGGGGGCACAAACACAGTCAGCAGAGAAAATGTGATCTGGAACACGCTGCTCAAAGACACAGATGGACTGAAGACGAAGAGGAACGAGGGCAGTGGGAGCGACAGAATCAGTTAATTACGCTGACGAACATGGGAACAATTAGTCTGGTTTGATTTGTGTGTATAAATCATTCCCACCATCAAAATATGCTGCTGTATGAATATGGATGCATGCTGATATATTTGCATAAAAGAAAGCACTGCTGGTGAGAGAGAGAGAGGATGCCTCAGGAGACGTTGCTCGTTTTTTGTGTGTGTGTGTGTTGTTGTTTGGTTTTTTTTCACAAAGACCATTTTCAGAAACGTACTGCTTCAAGTGCAGCTGGCAACCAGACAGTTCCATGGAACAACTTGAACTCTGCCGCGGGAGCTGTGTGATGTTCCGTGTCCCTTGTTGTTTCATCCGCAGTTTCCACGAACAACGGAAGACAAGGAAGACAGAGGAAGGAAAAAAACACGGGTGGACACGGCCTAACTAGCCCCAATCATTGCTTTATTATACTTTCTAAACAAAAAGGGCCGTTGGGTCGCACCCTCTCGTTGTCATGTGACGTCCAGGTGTCTCCTGCCACTCGGCGCAGCAGCCGATGGCGGTTAGCGCCTCGGCTCTCCCTCTTCTGAGATGTGTGGTTGGATTATACATGTCTTCCATCGCGCAAACGTCCCCAGGGAGCTGCGGTTTTCATTTGTGTTTGTTTTCTCTTTGGCGTGTTTGTGTTCCTCACGCTCACATCCACAGACAACCTAAAGTGGCAAACACACAGCGTGTCAAACTGCAGCCAGCCCCCGTCGCAAAGATCTGCTGATGACGTTCCCCCAGCTTTAACCGCTTGTTTCCTACAAATAAAGGAAGAAAGAAATTGGAATTTCTACAACTTTTCCGAGGCAGGTTTACACCCCTGAAGAACACACAGCGTGCACAAGCTTTACAAAGCTGCTACGGGGAGGGAGGGGGGATCAATTATTTCAAACTACAGGTGGGAGTGTTCGGCTGCCAGACGTTTCTGAGTCACACAGGAGATACAGAGATACCGCTTCATGAATTAGAAATGAACGGAACGCGCACACACACACACACACACGTTTGAGGAAACATACACGTGGCTACATAGTCATGCTTTGACCATACACACATACATGGAGCTATTTACCATCATGTACAGCGGTTTCTGGTGCATACACACACACACACACACACACACACACACACACACACACGTCCAGACAGTGATGTATCACCTGCAGTGGTCCGACTGCAGCTGCCTGTGTCAGTGGATCAGGTGTCCCAGCAGTAGTAATGTTCTGAGTGTGTTCTAGAGGCTCTCAGTCTGCTGCACACACAGATACACACACACACTCCACATCGGACGGATCAGTTGTCAACACCTGCACATACGGGGACTCAAACACACCGTCGCAGGGGCGGCCTTCTTCACGGGGACTGACGACGCGCAGACCGTCAGCAAATAGACGAGGAACAAGCTCCCATCATGTATCTGCAGGGGTTCAACACTACTCATGAACATCAGAGCATCTCTGCCTGCACCTTTGTTGTGGAGCCGAGTCAAGGCTAAATTTATCTCCGGTTAACTTGGAAACATAGTGACACTCTCCTTCCTTCCTTGCTTTAAACACTTTTAATGAGTTTCTCTGACAGGCTTTTTGTTTGTCATCTTTTCTCTCCCTTCTCTGAATGATCTTTCCACGGTTTGTTTTTAACGCTTTTCTCTGAAATACAGAGCCTGAAATGAAATGATCTGTAGAGCTCAGTGAACCTGACGGGGCTCAACACTTTCATGGTGGAGAAACTGTATTCTGTAGTCCAAAGAAGGGCTGATGATGTAAGTACACTATCGCACGCTGAATTTTGGGATAACGTGTTCTGGTACAAACGTAAGTTACAAAAAGTGACAGACACCTTATCTCAAAGTGTCACAAAGGATCATTGCCAACCTTTGACCTTTGGTTCAAAGGACAGATGTTTAGTCCATTCTGAAATGTAACAGGAAGAACCCTCTTCAGAAAGAACTTTGATGTCTTTCTGTGTGCACAGAAATGGTTCCGTGTCTGCTTCCAACAGCTGCGACTGAAATATGGGATTCGGTTCATCTGATAAGAACATACAGCTGCTCGCTGTCTCCACTGAATATCAAAAAGTGGCATGAGATCGTGTGTGTGTGTGTGTGTGTCGGATGAAAGAGGACACGCACATCCATTATCTTTCAAAAAGATGATTCAGTAATCATAATAATAAAAAAACAACCCACACCAGATGTGTGTTTTTCTGGTGATGTTTCAGCGCATGACTCAAAGTGGATTCATGTAGTTTGACTCACGTTTATTCTCACTGCCATGGGAAACACAAAACTGAGTCAGACGAACACACACTCTTCCTAAATTAACATGAATCATCCTGGCCTTTCTGCCAGCATGAAAAAACAGGTAGTAAACCATGAAAAAAAACACAAAAAACCCACAAATATCTGACACAAATCTGAGATCAATACGTCAGATCAATACAATACAATCAGACCAATACGTAGTACAGATGCTGAAAATGAATAAATCTGTGCTCTCAGCTGACAAATCATGGTTTTGCTCTCCTGTGATTCGAGGCACAGCGACAACAACCGACAAGCCCCCGTGTCCCCCCGAAGAGACGACATGTTAGCACAATCCTCATTAGCGCCGGTCCGACCGTGTGCTAATGGAGGACGACTGAGGACCAGAACACGTCCACTCCTGCACGGCCAAACTCCGCAGGAAGTGCAACGTGTCCTCCCATTGCGCGCTCTGATTTGCGGGCTCTCGTGCGCCGCGTGCGGACACAGTCTTTTCTAGATGAGTGTGAGTCTCCACCCCAGCGACAATGAAGAACCGATTGGGACGTGGCTCTTTATTTTACAGCTGACCCCTGCAGCCGCTGTGGAACAAATGACTAGAGCCGACTGGACAGCTCTCGCAATGAGCTTCTGTGCCAACACACACACACACACACACACACACACACACAATATATATATATACTGTATATACTAGACTGTCGTCTGTGATCTTCACTGTTACTGTCCGTGGACGGACCTCCTCCTCCTGTCCCTTCCAGACACACAAAGTCAAGTGAGAGAGTGAACAAGTGGACCCTTATACAATCAGACTGAGCCTCCTTAAAAATGCAGACACAGACACAGACACACACACACACACACTCACATTCTCTGACCCTCTCTTAAGCCTACAGAAGTATATATATTTTTTTTTTTGTGGCACGAAAGCTGCAGAGCCCCAGAGAAAGGCAGTCATGCTGTATTGAGGTCAAGAAGCTTGCACCAGAAAACCTCGCCATTGTGACAGGACAGCGGTCGGGGTACTGGAGCGTCGCCTCAGCCTCTTTATTGCTGATTAATGGCATCGGTCGGAGGGAGGGAGCATGACTCTTCTCATCGCTAGGCCTTACTGGGCTTAGCTAATTGGCCTAGTTAATCCACACACCAGCGCCCGAGCCGTGCAGAGCGATTAGTCAGCCTGTCGAGTGCATGGCTTGTAACATTCGGTCGAGGTGAGAGAGATAAAACGGAAGGCAGCAGCTGGGCGGAAATGGCAATCTTTGTCTTGAGCAAGATGGTTTCAATTAGCACCTGCTCCCTCCCACACGCCCCGTTGTTCTCTTATTCTGCACTGGAGTTCATTTTCACGGCGCCGTTAGTCGTACCGCTGCGAGGACCTTGGGCGCAGAGCGGCGTGGTGACATGCCCGCTTTGAAGACATGAGAGGTATTTTTGCTCCGTGTCCTGATGTCGGGGTGAATCTGACCTTTCTGAGTTCAAGCGGACGTCGGTGCCAAGTTTGCTGGAGGCGGTTCTGGTCCTGAGAATGGGAGGGCAACCCAAAAACAGACGGGCTGCAGCTCAGACGAGAACACAACGTGAACCTCCTACATACGTCCGGCCCTCGTGCTCTCTCGTGTTCTAAATAACTCATGACCTTTTACCGAAGACGCAGGACTCGTAGACCTTAGTGAATGTGGACGCACGGAGCCGACGGTTTACTAAAAACGACTCTACTCTGATGACATACATCCTTTCAGCTCCCAAATCGGACTTTTCCAAAGCACAATTCCCTTTTTGGAGCAGCCACGAAGGCTAATTTTAAGTATTCTAATACTAAAATATGAGTCCCAGAAGGAAATGATATATCTTTGATGTGTATCCGAGCAGCAAAATATTGCATATTGCAAGAAGACGCTCGCATAGAAGAGCATATCTGAGTGTTAATGTAGCTTTCAAGACAGAAAGATCAATGTTTAATCTCAAGCTAAAGCAGCATGTTAGAATTCTATATGATATCAGACCGCGCAGCAGCACTTCAGCGATGCTGTTTCCTCTGGCTGGCACCAGAAAGGGTTTTTAATGGGTCTTTTCAGAGCCTCTGTTTTAAAGCGGCAGCTGAAACAGATGTAAGATTCAGGCCGCGGTCTCCGTCGGAGCGTCACGGTGAACCATGGAACGTTTGGTCCTTCTCATCGTACGTCGGCCACACCTCAACAAAGCCATAAATCACCAAAAAAATGGAAACAATAAAAACCTTTCAGTGGTTTTCAGCCCTACACTCTTTACTCTGCCCGCTCATTACAATGCGTGACTGCTATCAATGGTTAACCTCACTCAAAGATACAATTCCGCCCACCTCTCTCTCTCTCTGCCGCGGTGTTTCTTACCAGGCCTCTGTGGCTTCAGGTGAATAGCCGCTGTCGCCCAATTGTTCACTCAACAGCTTCCACGCCAGGTGGATCTACTCTGTCAGAGAGTTGTTGACGCAGTCGGAATGGACTCGTCAAGGCCGTCGTGTCCGTCAGTAAGAATTACAATGTCTGCAGTCATATTCTATCACTGTTTTATTTCTTTTTTAAATTTGTATCTTCATTCATTCAGTCACTGATTCATCATCCTCCCCTTGCATGAAAACCCCATATAGAAAAAACATGTTATTTCATTTCATACCATTTCATTGTATTTTATTTTGATTATTTTTTATTTCTTCTTAATATTCCAATTCCATTTTTAATGTCGGACAAAGACACGAAGATTGTGACTCTAATGTGCTTGTAACACGGCTGGAAACTAAAGCCGCAGCCATTCAGTAGGTGAGCGGCTGTCTGTCTCCAGGTGGGATGTGCCTGATGACTGACCTACTACGTCTCATCTGCAGAGTCACCGAAGTCCTCCTGCAGCAGCCACGCTACAGAAGGCTCCAGTAAAACACACGCAACCCCTCTGTAAAGAACGTGCCCGCAAGACAAAGGCCTTTTAATGTCTGATGACTTTGAAATTTGGACGACGGAAAACTTTTTAGTCTATTTAAGCAGTGGAATGAGAAACCAGTACAATTCCACATTGATGTGGAATCAGGGGAACAGGAGACGGGAGAGACATGTTTCTATGACAATGTTGTGTTGTTTACCTAAATAAAATAAAATTTAAAAAATGTATTCTTGTATATTATGTAGTGTTATTGTCATAATAATACACATGTGGCTAAAAAATCCTGTTTTTCAAAATATTCCCCCCGTCAACTCTGGACTATAAATACTGGTCAAATAATCAAATTCCTTCCATTCAATCACACAGAGGCCAAAATAAACACGGCTGCAAATCAGCGACCCTCCCCTGAGGTGCCTGTTGCTATATTTGCCCTGAGAGGAGCAAGAAAGCTGGGAAAGATGAGGAGGACACAGACGCCACACCTTAAATTACAGACTCAACAGCTTCTCCGCCTCTCCTCTCCTCCTCCTATGACACATCACATTGTGATAATATCCTAGCTTAGAACATGCGTGAGAATGCAACTCAATAAATAAATAACTAGAAAAGCACCCGTGGAGCTCAGACGTCCACCAAGCAGCTCATTTCCACCCATACTGTGATTTCCACCTCAGATTATCGTGTCCATTCATTTAAAAAAAAAATAACCTTCCGTACCTGGGTGGGATCCAACCCCTGGCCTTCTTGTTAACAGACAGACACACTAACCACTTGTCCACAGAGACAGTCCACTGCTGCTATTGTATAGACACAGATGCTGAAAATGTCCCTATCTGACAATGACAACAGATTCCTGGATCCAGATGGTTCCAGAACACCACCAACATCTAATCATCTGGTCCTGGTCCATCAGCAGCATTTACTGAAAACTTTATTCAAATTCATTCATGATTTTTTGAGTTATCTTGCTAAAGTGACAAACAGACAAAGAAACAAACAGATAAAAGCCAGCATAAACATAAGCTCCTTGGCGGATGTAATAAATCACACACACACCAAATGAATGCATGTGCGTGGGTGCATAAAATGTTTAAAGTCTAAGCTGCAGCAGTTGTTTCCATACTAGCCGACAGCCCCCCCCCCCACCATACAACAACCTCTGGCACATTAATTAGGATAGTGAAGAGCTTTGATGGAAGTCGACGTATACTAGAGACGGCACAGAGGCCTTGTCAAAACATTCTGCAGTCGAATATAGCTGCTTGCTTTGGGATTCGGAAGATGCAGCAAAAAAACAAAAAACAAAAATCAAGCTTTCCATGATTGTAAACATCACTAGGACGGACGTCGGTCTGCCGCAACTTATCGAGGCCAGACAGATATCTGAGGATGTTTCACACCTCTGAAACTCAAAACACAAACACAAAAAGTGTTTCATGCCAAATGACCAAAACCTCTGGACATGACATGACTCTGAAGGGTGGCAGCACTAGCAGCTTAAACTAGCACAGGAAAAAACAGTGCTCAAAACACTGAAAATCTTCTTCTTCTTCTTCTCCTTCCAGCTTTGTCCCTCTTCAGGGGTTGCCACAGCGAATCATCAATTTCCATCTTTCCCTGTTCTCTGTATCCTCTACTCTGACTCCAACTACCTCCATGTCCTCCCTCACTGCATCTATAAACCTCCTCTTTGGTCTTCCTCTCTGTCTCCTACCTGGCAACTCCATCTCTAACATTCTCCTACCAATGTATCCACTGTCCCTCCTCTGCACATGTCCAAACCATCTCAATCTAGCCTCTCTATCTTTTTCTCCTAACCTTCCTGTCTGTGTTGTCCCTCTGATGACCTCATTCCTAATCCTGTCCATCCTGGTCACTCCTAAAGAGAATCTCAGCATCTTTAACTCTGCCACCTCCAGCTCTGCCTCCTGTCTTCTGCCTATCGCTAGTGTCTCCAAACCATACATCATACATTCAAAACACTGAAAATACCTCGTCCATCTGACGAGTCCTACACAGGTCAAACATGGTCTGGACACAGAGAACGTCCGGGCACCGTTCACTGTACGCCCACACACGGAGGGCATTGGGGTGGGGGTGGGGGGTTGTTTACAGCGGGGACAGATGGACGGTCAGGTAAACGGGGAGTGGAGGTGTGAGGACGACGAGGAGCTGCAGTCTTGTACTGGGTGACCCTCAAATGGCACACATGCTCGCAGGAAGAAGAAGGAGTGCACGCCCCAGAAAACTGGCACACACACACTCTCTATCCCTCTGCCTGGGGGGAAGTCGGAGAACCTGGAAAGAACCCACCACTGTGACACCCTTTTTTGTATTTTGTTTTATTTTATTTTATATTAT
>CAAKHB010006118.1:0-14563 GCA_901007665.1 Aeoliscus strigatus | reverse complement strand
CCATTTGGTGGACACGTGTGTGTGCACACACACACATGCAAGTAGGTAATGCAACAGTTGCATTATACTGATCAAAACAGAAATGTGTGTTCCCCCAAATTAGACTAACTACCATTTGACATCAGTAAGTATGTCTGTGCGGGGAGTAACAAATATTGATTTGTTATTTCCTGTTGATTTAAACAAATCCCAAATAAAACAATGAGAATGAATTGCAAACATGTAATTACAATTTCAGTCAAAAACAATGAAGATAAATTAACTGCTGATTGCTTGAACTATCATAGGTGCTGATCACAGATCCAGCTGTTTGCAGCATTATAGGATTTCAATCTTTTAAATCTTTTTTCAACCCCTGAAGAGGCACAAGTCGAAAGGAGAAGAAGATGAAAAAGTTTTGGTAAAGCGAATATGTCTGTTTTGTTTGACATACTTTAAACTTGAGGGTGCATCACAAGCATCCCTCTGGGAATAAGAATATCTAGGAATATCCTCAGATTAGAGAGGATGGACTTTTCATTTTTACAATGTTTCAGTGAGAAAATTTCATCATGTGCTGTCATCCATCTTTAATTTAGAAATTTAGAATTCACTGCAGATTTAAAAAGATACGGTGTTATTGCAGGATCAGTTTAACAGCTAGGTTTATTTGAAAAGCATTTAATACTTTCTAACTTATTCTGTCTTGATGATTAATCACCGGGGAGTTGTTTGTCTTCCACTATCTGTCTGTTATCAACGGAAAAAGAAAAAAAAAACATTAAACCAATAAACAAAATAAAATAAAATGAAATAAAATGATATATGACAGCATTTCTGTCTCTTGGTAATCACAGTTACATGACCTTTACAAACCATTTATCCAATATCTTCAAGACAGAGAAAGAGGAAAGTCATGGCAATTCCCAGAGACAGTCTCTGAAACACATTCCACAAACATGATCAAGGTCCATTATTATTGATCTGGCACCATCCAGCAAAGGTACCAAAACATGTCACCATTTGGATTCCTTCTCTTTTTTACCTCACAATTACGCTTAGTGTTGTCTTTATCTATCTATCTATCTATCTATCTATCTATCTATCTATCTATCTATCTATCTATCTATCTATCTATCTATCTATCTATCTATCTATCTATCTATCTATCTATCTATCTATCTATCTATCTATCTATCTATCTATCTATCTATCTAGATGAAAGCCTTGTCCCTTCTCCGTGGAGGATTTGCCATTAATGAAATATTTCCTTCATTGATATTGTTTCCCCTCAGTCTTTCCCCACAGGTTTGTTTGCTGTCAGTTTCTCTGAGATGATTTTGTGTGAAATAAAGGTCAAACATGTTATGACAGAAAGGAGTCACTGGAGATATGTCCAGAATCATAACGGGCCTGCTTTGTCACCCAAAATATACTGTACAAAAACAAGATGACAATTTCGAGGTTGTGGAAGAAACAATGAAAGAAGGAAGATGACAGAAGAAATACTGCAAACACAAATAAAATAGTATTGTGGACAGAGAATCATTGCAAGTTGTACGCCTACACTGAATAAACATTCACCACTGGGTTTATATTGTTCCTTTAAAGAAGCTGAATGTTTTTGGTCTCCATTTGACTTTAGTTCCTGTGACACACTAAAGAGCATAATAAAGTAAAATGAATGAAAATGAATGCTTTGTTTTCTTTATGCTTTATTAGATTTATTTTCGTTTTCCTGGCTTGAAACAGGAAATGTGTCCTTGTGCATTTACACAGTCCAGGCATTTCAAGTTTTTCTACCTCAAAAGTAGAGTTCCTCTTTGAAACTTTCATCAGTCACCCCATAGAGATGATTCACATCAACTAATTGCTTTTCTCAAATATTGTGTTTGTTTCATTTTTTTCTTGTTTGTGATAATATATGTGGATTTGATTTTGATTTGATACTATAACAAAGCACATTCTAATGTTTAATTTCAATGGCTGTATTTTCACAAAAAAATAAGTATAGTTTATCACATAGCTGAACCTCGTTGCCTGTTGCTTTTTTTTGTCTGTTTATTCTTTATATTTTCTCTGCAATCTGATTTGACATGAAATAATTCTGAGTTCATCCTGGCAGTGAACAGCGTAAATTATTCTTTAACTATTAAAAACAGTGATAACAGTATCTGTGACGTATGTGTAAAAGTCCACACTTTTGATAATATCAGACACAGTACACACGCAGTAACCCTTGATATGTTTGTTCCCTCAGCCTCTCAACAACTGACACAGATTCAATATTGCCATCTTGTTTGGCTTTTTCACAAGTGTTGAACTCAAAGCCTTTGATGGACAGATTGAGCACACAAAAACACTGCCAAGTGTTATAACACGGACAGGAGTAACTTTACCATTGGTTTCTCAATTCTACTCTTTGCTTTGGAGAACGGCCAAGTGTCATTCACCTTAAACGTGTGTAGAGATGAACTCAAAACATGTGTCATGTGGTGGCTTACGGGATTTTAAAGAAACTGGAGATGTTTTCATGATACATAATCAATAACCTCTTCATCAAAATAACTCCCTGTGTCACAGTGGACAAAACATGTATCGGTATGCCAGAACAACCCGGTGGATGTCTGTTGAACATCCAGTGTTCCTGTACAAGGAGAAGCTATAGCCACATGAAGGGTATGTTGCATTATGGGAAATGTAGGATACAGAGCTTTTACCCAACTCGTTCCCACTCTCCTCTGGGTGAAGTAGACTTTTCTCATCAATATCCTTCAAACTGTTAGATTTAAGAGGATTCCCTTTAAATTAAACATACATGTTATTATGAGTGGAGCGTTTCAAAGCCATGATATGCAGGATTTAGAGGTTTTGGCGCCTTCCAGTGGCTGCTTGACCTGGTGATGTGCACTTCATGTTTTTTGGAGGTTGAGTCTCTATTAAGGTTGTATGCTTGTTTGGCTGACCACAACTTTATGCATTTCAGTACAGGCAAATATAGTAAAATACAATTTTGACAGATATGTCAAAGAAAGAACCTATGAAAGAATGATTAATATGATTAATATAATCATTATAATGAATAGTGGTCCAGATCCGTTTGTGAGTATGGAAACGGATTGTTCCATGCACATGTATAAACTTTTTATTCTCACATTTTCAGACATATATTTCCATGATTTCATATCTTCTCTCACACCTGTTACTGGAAACATGTGTGTTGCTTAGTAAATATGTTTATTCACAGACCAACTTTTTAAATAACTGAACACAAATGCACAGACAAGACTGTTACTGTAGCTGAATAGCGCTCTCTACTGTTTTGTACTGGGTTTTTTTGTATTCTGTACTGTTTTGTTTGATTAACTTCAATTAAACTCCTCCTGCCTATAAGAAGGCAAACCTGTTACAGAAAACAATCTGTCAGCTATAATGCAATGAAATATACCGTATTAAAACAAGTAAAAAAAAGAATTTTAAAAAAGGAAAGCAGGTAATGTGCGCAGACGTTTTTTGTGTGTTTACCGAAACATTCTTCCATATATTTTACATTTAGAGTTGGCATTTACATTACAAAACAAACAAGCAAACAAACAAAAAACAAACGTGGCTGGCAGAAACATGGTAATTGTATGAACAATGCAACATCGATCTACATAAATTGTTTTTGAGGTAGAAAATAGAGTTTTTTTGTAAGTTGACCCCAACACATGTTAGAATGTTACAGGTGGCTCGAGTCTCGGCAGATGCTTGGGTGACCATGGTTCTAGAAAGTGACGTCACGACAGTTCCTGTTCCAGAGTCCGACCGACGAGAAGTTTCTGAGAGGACAAAGGGTAAGATATTCTTTTCAAAAAGTAAACACAACTGAACGTAACGTGTAACTGCAGGCAGCGTACGGAGGGACGTTTGTTGTTTTACATTTGTCGAACAAAACCGACGTGGAAGCCAAGTTTTGGTCGAGTTAGCGCGAGCTGCTCGAAAACTTTGCTAACTATGTTAATGATGATGTCAACCTGCGATGTGAACGATCACGTTGCTGCTGACTGCTGACACTGAGATTCCAGTTACTCAAGACAGTTGTAAATGACAGCCTCATGTCATTTAACAACAAATCCCAGCAGCCCTTGTTAGTGGAAAAAAATAGTTACAGTTGTACATTATACTGTATACCGGTAGTATGGTGTTGTGGACGTTGAAGTACTGCATTTGGAGATACCAAAGTACATGAATATTGGTTTGATGAGATTAGATTAGATAGAATTTAAAGGTTCCCTCATTAAAGTCTCAGTTCCAGCAGCAACGCAGCATAGGACACAGGACACAGGACACACACAATACAAGTAAACAAAAGACGAGGTTATGAGAAACCGCAAGTTAGATGCAATATAAAACAGAAGAAGGATATGCATTTTTAATGATATCAAGAGCAGCAGAACTGGGCATAATATGAATAGCTGGCTAGATTGTGCAACATAACAAATGAAATACACTGTAAATACTGATCTAAATTCTGTCATTAGGATGACCAGGATATTAACACTGACTGAATGTAGACGTTACTGTGACATTTAAACCTGTAGATCTGATTATTATCTGATTCTATGGTCTGTTTATATTTTTCTACAAACTAAGTAGAATGTAGGGATGAGCCATATTATTTTCCCTATGTAGTAGATTTCCAGAGGGATGTTTAATGTCGCTGAAAATCAAAGCCTACATGAAACCTTTCAGAGTTGTCAGGAAACAGGAATGTGAAATCTGTTTTGCATTTACTTCTAGGTCATATCGGTCATGCAGCTGGAGATCCGTCCATTCCGTCCCGCAGACAAGGGCACAGTGCTGACCCTGTTTAGCAATGGCATTCTCGAGCACATTGGCCCTTGTTTTCGTAACGCCATGATGAACCCTCTCTACCTCAGCATCACCCTGGCGCTGTGTGCTGCTGGCTACCTGCTGGGCTCTTTGTTAGCAGCTGTAGTGTTACCAGGAGTCTGGGTTGGCTTTGTGTATTACTGCTGCCATGAGCTTTATGCGAGATTTGTCAGGGAGAGACTGCACAGCGACATGCAGGACATTCCGAGGAGTTTCCTGAGCAAACCGGATGACTGTTTCTGGGTAGCTGAGGCTCAGGTGAATGGGAAGGCCCAGATATTGGGTATGGTGGCTGTAGCATCCAAACAAAGTGGGGAGGAGAAGTACGGGGAGCTGTTCAGAATGATTATCTCACCTATGTGCAGACGGGCTGGACTGGGCAGTAAGATGGCTAAGACAGCGATCAAGTTTTGTGAACAACAAGGATTCTCTAAGGTGGTGCTGGAGACAAGCTCGACACAGTCTGCTGCTGTGGCGCTCTACAAGAAACTAGGTTTCAGCCTTGTCCTCACACACACCCAGACGGAGTCTCCTGTCTGGATTGTGAGGTTCGCTGGAGTCAAGGTTTTAAGAATGGAAAAATCCCTGCAGGGCTGAAGCAGCCCTGATGAGGCTTCTTTTAGTAAGCTTTAAAAGTATGTAGTGATTATGGTTGAAATAGATAACACCATTTTGTGACAAATTATTTGTAGAATTGCACATTCTCCTAAAACAATGATGATATAACTGCCCTTGTTAAGGTCAGAGTACTGATATATTGCATGATACTTTGTCATGTTAGGCCAAAAGCTGCCCTTGTTGCCAACCTCTGCAACTATGACCAGTACAACCTGTTATACTTGCCTATGGGGTAAAAATGAGCTACTTTGCATGTTTTGTTTTTAATTATTTGGACATTTATCTGCCGAAGGGTATACTGCGCATGCTAGGAATAACTTAGGCACATGACTAAAATAATAAACAACTAAAATAGGGTTTGGACTCTACCAATGCAGGTTCAGGTGAAGTGGTGCCATAATGGCACTTACATTGATATCAGGCTTTCAGATTGAATATACTTTATTGTCACTGTACAACTATGAAATTTGCTCGATTTCAAATTTCAAACAACATAGCTGGTACACCACAGTGTACAAAGGGGTTTAAAACACCAGTGAGGCCAAGGGCAGGAGGCTGCCATCAACAAGTTACTCTTACAATTCCCCACTGTGCACGAATTTAATGGATTAACACTCAACTACTTAAAATGATAAGAAGTTAGAACTGCACTTCGATGTGAACCTTAGATTTGATGAGATTCAATTAAAAATCCCTATTGTCCCCAAGGGACAATACTACTCATTCCAAGATTGTTGAAATGTCATGAAAACAAAGCACTAGTAAACTATTAACTGTTAATTATTACTCTTAGCTTTGACATTTACGAATCGAATCCGATCTGTAACAAACATTAAAATTTACTCTGAACTCCAAAGCAAAGCTTTCAGACTCGTGGCTTGCTTGAGACTTTCCTGTCATGAGATTTTAGGCCTTGACTCAAAGGACCGCAAAAGCTTGGTTTGCTATTTTGAAGCAGGACCTCAGCAAACTGGTGCGAGTAGCTGCTTGACAGAGGGTCCGTACTATCACTAACGGGTCTTTACATTGGCTTTTCATCTCTCAGATAACAGACTTTAAAATGCCACGGTTTGCCTACAAATCACTAAAAGGTGAATTACCTCACTGATTTCCTGTAACTCTGAATGTGTATCCCCAAGTTATAACATATATACCTCATTTTCATTGTCTGGTTTTAAATGATTTTTTACAAATATGTTCAGTGTGTGAATCTGGAGCTTTAACATTGTTTTGATATCCTTGCTGAATCTGTGTGTTCAAATAAACGTGTCTTGTCTGACAGTGCACTCTTAGATGATTCTGTGGTTGCCTAGCAACGCACACTCAGAAACGTGAGTGCAATCCTTGAATTCATATCCTACAGTTGATCAATTGAACGAGCAACGTTACTAACCAGCCTACTTGTGTTAGGTTCAGCCAGCAAACTGTGTGATTGGTATTATTATTATTATTATTACTGTTATTACTGTTATTATTGTATTTTTTCCTGGAGTCAAGGGTTTTAGGACCCGGGCGCTTGAAAGCCAGACACCGGTTGATGAGCTGCCCCGCTCGGTATCACCACCACACATCTTCGGACTTGACAAAGAGCCTCCGTTCGCCCAGCACAGAGCAGTCGGAAGTAAATTTACCGGCCGGTGGGGCTGGGCGACAATATCGAGCTCAGTGAGAGCATTTTCACCCCGCTGTCACTACGCATCGCTCCTGTGACAAGACGACTCGCTGGCGACAGTCATGAGCCAGAGGTTCACCGTCTCCAAGAGCGACGGCGACCGGCGCCCCTCGGACATCCAGGGGGAGGTGAACCAGCTGTTCGAGGGAGACGAGCCCCCGACCAGCAGCGACACGGTGGGGGAGGATGCTGCTGCTACCGAGACTGTGGTGGTGCTGAGAGGTAGGAGACACTCATGCCGGCTTCACACCTACTTCTTAGCTACCGGCTATGTGCTAGCTTGGTCCCCTGGTTTTGTACTGTGACTCGGTTCAGATGTGTGTGACGTGAATCAAACGTTTGGCCCAGGAGCTGGACAATGTCAGTGCAGAGCGCTGCTTTTCTGCAGCATTTTTTACTGTTGCAGATGCATTGCGCAAAAAAGCATTGAGGTTTTGCTTTGTTTGCACATGTTGTGCTGATTTTGCATTAAGCACTGTTGCATATAGTCACATATCTTTCACCATCAGGGTCATCCGTTCATTTTTCTGAATATTTTGAATTTAATTTGTCAATATAACTGATAACATTCAAGGTTTTGTCTGAAAATCAAGCAGTTGAGATGATATCCCACATAGTATGCCATGCTACTTGAAATCACAGCAGGTGATGTCAATGTCAAGCCCAGCCCAGTGATGTGGTTTGGTTTGGGTAAACATCACTAAGAGGAGATTTTATCAGGTGCTTGCAAAGTATTGTCTGCCTCACTGGGCAATTCAGTTTACGCACTGATTGAGCCTCTGTGTTGTCTATTTAATGTTCAGTAAGTTAAATCATGGCAATTTCATCCACTGCCGGTCAGAGTCAACCTCGTCCTGCCTCCTGGAAAGTCAAGTGCAAATTAACATTTATCAGGGAATGAATCAATATATTTCATACTATTTCATGAAAGCAATAACACTAATGATTTTTGAGATGAATTGGCCAAGGCTCCCTAGATTACTATTATTGCCTTTATTGCAGCGCTATATGTGCTGCTCCTACATTTTCATGCAAGAGCACTGATGTCTGCATTCAGTTTAGTTCTTCACCCTTTAGTTAACTGGGCTCTGGGTGGGGATATATCACTACACTGAGCCTGTTCAATTAATGCTACACACTTCCCATTTGATGTACTACATATTTCATTTGTCATGTCTTGACAGTCTTGCTGCTCTGCCAAGGTTCAGTGCTGTTGGCAGATTTTCACTCATTAAACAGCCAATCACTGAGCTGAGGAAAGGATTCCTTTATTAACCAGTCCAGCACTCTGTTTATAAGGAGTCTTGAAAACAGACCTTCCTTCCCTACCCTGCTCTGGCGAATTAAAATTTCAAATGCCTCTTCAGCACTTTGCTGCCTTCACTTTACTGGGCAAAATGCCCCCGAGTAGATCAATCATTCTTCTGTAAGGAACAAAGGTCACATGTGTTGGTAGGAACAAATCTCACCGTCTCCTTGAGTTCCTCTTATGAGGTGGGAGTGTTTTATTGACGGACTTCCTGTCATATGCTCGAGTTTTGCTTTTGCCTTGTGGAGACTGTAGTTGGTTGCCATGGTGACAGTACTTTTTGTCTCGAATGAAATGAAAACTCTTAGTTTGAATTGCTATTATAGTTCTGTTCATACCATGGTGTGTTGTCTCTGCTTATTTGTGTATAGAAAGACATATAATCAAGATCAAAATGTGTGAGGCCAATGAGGATTATGTTACATGTTGTATAGAACATACTGAATAATCCTTCTTCTTGTATTCCTAAAATGTTACTGTGAAAATGTTCATCATATTCATTGCACCCGTTGAATAATCTGGGCCAATACATCAACCAGATTTTGTCCTTTAGCCGACCCATAGTAAAGCATATAATTTCACGAAATAATACCTTGCAATGACCTCTATGGCCAATGATTTATCTGTTTTCCTCTTGAAAAGACGATTCAAATCGTGGGATAAAATCACAAAGGTGTTTGCATGTCCGTCTGAATCTAGTCATGCGTTTCTAGTCATGCCACTGTTGACATCTATGTGCCCTCCTCAGTCCTGTTTCTATTTCAGGTGTTGGAGCAGAGCAAAATCTCCTGTTTCTATTGATCCATAGAGAATGTGAGCACAGACAGTTCAGCCTGCCAGTGTGGCAGATTGTGAGGGTTTACAGGAAGAAGTGAGGGCGTTTCTGTCCTTGACCTTGAAGTGGTGTAGAAAGATAAACCTTTTTTACATCTGCTAGGCTCAGTGTTTGTGGGTGGAACACTCTCACCTGGCAGTTCAGGTATGTGAAACAGTGAATTCCTGTTTATCAAATTGGAGACAATTTGTATGCAAACAAGCACTTAGTGACTTGCGGTTTTGTGTTGGATATTGATTATTATTAGGGCTAGTTTGTGCTTAGAAAAATGCACAAAAAATGTATTGTCTATGATGAATCATGATGTAGGAAAATCTTATTTCCAGAGACTCTCCACGAACCTTCTTGGGACCAAAATTCACTGTTGTTAATTTTAAAATTAAGGATAATTTAATATGGGTAATATTTATTTGTATTTGGAATTAAAGTATACAAATGCAGCCTGACAAAACCACATTATTATTCTCTTATGTGTGTTTTCTACATTTCCCCACACTGTTTGTTAATACAGAAAAGAAAAGAAATGGGCGCTTTAACAATGCACAGCATGTTTACATATGATATCTATGTAAATATGTTAGTGTGTTTGTCAGTATTTTTACTTTTTCATTAGTCCGTCTGTAAGTAGAGCATTTAGTCTGTCATGGTTTTGCAGACCAAAAGACTGACACAGCATGTTTGTCCATTTGTCTCTCTGCCATGTGTCATTTACTTTCTAAAATGGAGTGGAATGATATGAAATGGTAGCTTTATTGACATTATACACTACAAGTACAGTACAACAAAAATGTATTAAACTGTGTGCACAATTATTATTAGGAGTATTTTGACCATATCATATACATATTGTCCCACTTCAAGCTGCATAAACGTGACTGGTTATTGGATTTAAGCACACCAGGTGATGTGTATTTGTGTAATGAGTGAGAGTGTGGCCTAAGGAGACCAACACTCTATATCTAGGTGTGCATAATTATTAGACAACTTCTTTCAACCTCTCAGGCAAAATGGGCCAAAAATGAGTTATAACTGACTCTGAAAAGTCAAAAAACTGACTCTGAAAAGTCTTTCAGAGGGATGCAGCACTCTTGAAATTGCTAAGATGTTTGGGTGTGACCACAGACCATGAAATGTTTTATTGCAAACAGTCAACAGGGTTGCAAGAAACATATTTAGAAAAAAAAAGCGCAAATTAACTGCAAAAGACTTGAGAAGAATTGAACTTGAAGCTACCAGGAACCCATTATCTTCCAGTGCTGCCATATTCCGGAACTTCAACCTACCTGGAGTGCCCAGAGTTACAAGGAGAAGTACAAGTTATTCAATGCTTAGAGGCACGGCCAAGCTAAGGAAGGCCGAAACCCCACCACCACTGAACAAGACACACAAGTTGAAAGGTCAAGACTGGGCCAAGAACTATCTGAAGGCAGATTTTTCTAAGGTTTCATGGACTGATGAGATGAAGGTGACTCTCGATGGAGATGAATTTTCCCGTGGTTGGATCAGTAATGGGCACAGAGCTTTGGCTTTGGGGTACTGGTATGGGCTGATATTATTGAAGATGAGCTAGTTGGACCTTTTCGGTTTGAAGATGGACTCAAAATCAACTCACAAACCTACCGGCCGTTTTTAGAAGACGCTTTCTTTAAGCAGTGTTAAAAGGCCATGAGTTTTATGCCGGACAATGCTCCATCGCATGTATCAGTAGTATCACTGTGTGGCCAGCCTTCACTGGCTAGATAGGCCTTAATGATGAAAAAATAATAACAATGCCCCATTCCTCACCTGATGTAAACCCTTTTGAGGACTTGTGCTTAAACAGGAGATTTACAGTGAAGGAAAACAGTCCACCTCTCAGTGTCTGGGAGGCTGTGGTTGCTGCTGCACAAAAAGTGATCTTCAGCAGATCAAGAATCTGACAGACTCCATGGAAGTCTGGAAGGCAGTTATTGAAAAGAAGGGTGGCTATATTGGTCACTGATGTTTTATTTTTATTTTTAAATCAGAAATGTTTATTTGTAGATTTAGAGTTTTGTTATTCTCACTTTAACAGATGAAAATGAGATGGGGAAAATATTTTTTTTTCTTTTAGCTTCATAATAATTCTGCACACTAATAATTGCCCATCAATTCTGCACACATCGATATTCTCGACAAACCTCACTTTTACTTTCTTACATATTCAGTTTTGAGGTTCATTAATATTTTGGATTGACCAAGAACACTGTAGTTGTTCAAATAATAAAATTCATCCATTCAGTCATTCTTTCATCTTTGTCCACTTATTCTGGTTATGTGTCTGGTTCCGGATGTGGAACCGATCTCAGCTGTCAACGGGCAGAGTACACCCTGGACGAGTCGCCAGCTCATCACAAGGCCACATGAAGGGCAGATAACCATTCACACTCACATGCAGACCCATGGGCAATTGGAGGTGGGAGGAAGCCACAGTACCACAGTAGAGAGAACCCATGCAGACAGGGTGGGCGAACATGTAAACTCCACATAGAAAGAGCCCAGGTGAACCTGGGACCTTCTTGTTATGAGGTAACACAGCTAACCACTGTACTACCATGTCACCTGAAAAATGCAACTTGCCTAATAATTATGCACACAGTGTATATGTCTGTAAAAGCGAACGTATCACATTGTGGATTAAGTAGATCATGAATATTACAACAGATTCTTAACTGAAATCCTCATCCAGCATTAGCTGCCAGCGATTGTTCACCACCAATGGGCTGTTGGCAAGAAAATTGTTTGTATGCTTACTTACTGTGGCTTAATGAATGTCATGTAAATAACAGATACCTGCGATACAGAAGTGCACTCACACACTGATATGGCCTTTGTGGACAGTTCCATTTATTGAAGGAATTAAGGATGGCTGTCTAACAAGACATTGTGACTACCTGATATACACGTATTTATTTTTCACACACAGTCGCAGGCTTGGAAATACAGGGTATTTGGGTTCACACTACTTCAAACGGTCTGGTAGGCTTATAGAGACTGTAGCCGGCATTTCAAATAGCTCATCACAGTTTGAATGTGAGCTCTCTGCTCCACTTTGGAAGGTATCAATTTGGGTCCCTTTGTGCTCATTTTTCAGCACTGATCAGCTGTGTTTTTTGACAACTCATTCTTTGCAAAGTGTTTTTACAGATGCACCGAGGCTGCCAGTGAAAATGCCAAACGTACAAATCAAACGTCTTTGATATTTACGACTGAAATCCAGGACTGTGAGTGGAACAGTGATGGAATGGAAGTAAACCAAAACCTGCAATAGGTGTTGTCACCAGATGTTGTATTGGCGTGTTCCAGCAGCTAGTACAACCCTGTCTGAGACCAACACTAGAACGTTCTATCTGCCTCAGCTGCTGCTCATTCTGCTAAATGTACAAGCATCCTCTCTGTTGGTTCATGGTCTTCAACCAGCTGAAAATATCCAGACCACACACTTCTATTCTTCTGTAAGGTGATCGAAGGTCATAGGGTCATAGGTTTAGGTCTGGAGGTGGTTGTGCATCTCGTTCGCAGCTTCTCAGTTATTAATTATTATTATTTATTGCTGGCTGACTGAGTTACCCAGTTTGCCCGATGTGAGTGCTTTTAATGGTCCTTATGGCAATATAATTGGCAGATATTTAAAACACATATTTGCTGTCAACTTAAGTTTCCTGCTTTGTTGCTTACAAACATTTAGTGCGACAGTGCATACATTTCTTCTAAATATCAGAAATGTACACGATGAACTCAATTCAATATTGTCTACATTACAGAATATTTTCCAGACCATTGCTTGGTGTAACCTTTCGCTTACCCCTCTTTTGCTTTCCATTTGTCACCCTCACACTATAATTGTATTAATTGCTTGGAATTTGTTCCTTCAGAAGAGCCATTGATTTGTAATCTAGCTGGCTGATAATAGCCTCTCTGCCATAAGTAACACTGTTATTCCATTTTCTGTCCAAAGTGTAGCCATCAATACAGTTTAGATCAATACAACTCATGCAACGTTACCTATGCATGTCCAGTGCTTATTTAATTTCAAAAAGCTATTTGATTGAAATAAAACGATCTGATGTATGAAACTATTGTTCAACTTGGTGACGTTGACCAGTCAACAGAGGGCAATTGTTGACTAAAGGAATACACTGTATGTGCTGAATAACTATAAAAGCCAGTGAGGGAAAATGTCCCTATTAATGTACTGTAATGTGTACAATAGACATTTGAATCTCAACGTGTCAACACCTGTTCAAAGCGTGTTTCTTTCTTCTTTTCATTTCTTTAAGGCTGAATATAGAAAATAAAATGTTCTGCAGAGATGCACACACATGCAGGACAGCAGGGGGCACTAATGACCTTTCTCTTGATCAACGCAGCCAGCAACTCTTATTTCTTTCAGTCGAAATCATACGTTAAAAAAAACAGATATGACAGCAGGATCAAAAACCCAGTGAATTACACAACAGTCTGTGTGTGTGTGTGTGTGTTCATGTGTGAGTGAAGCATATGGCAGGATGAAAAAAAGAGTGTATGTGGCAGATATATGTGGAAGATATTTGGATTATGTGTAACGTAACGAATGATAAAATTGTGTACATGCTTTCATGCATGAGAGGATGGTAGATGACGAAGAGAGGACGACTGGGGAGACAAAAAGGTGACGGTGGAAGAGGTGGAGTAAATCTCCCTTAGCCCAGAAATCCTCATGCCGTTATGTAACTCTGTCTGCAAACGTGTTGCCAGGGGTTTATGGGGGAGGTGTGTGTGTATATACTGATGTGTGTGTGTGTGTGTGTGTGTGTGGTGGGTGATTCAGACCAATTGATAGAAAGTGACAAAATTCTCCTCACATGCAGGCAGGCCGCAGGGCAGACCTCAGTGACACTAACAGGGGAGAACGGGGTGGAGAGAAAGCATTAGGGTGGTAACTTCCCACCCACAGTTTTTTTTTTTTAAATGACAATATGAAGCTATGACAACAATACTGGAGTCGTGCAGTCATGGTGCTTGTCCACGAGACAGATCCACGAGGTTGGTAATGAGAGAACAGATACGATCGCGGTGGATGGACTTACACACTGAACGGGAGCGATCTTCAGCAGTTTAAACTGACACATCAATGCCGAACTGTAGATCTGTTAAAAAACATCAAGAACATGTTAAAATCCGCATTCATCTTCATCATTCGGTGATGAGATTCCTAAAATGTGGGTGGGGTGGGGGTTGTTTGTGTGCGTCAAACAAACAAACAAACAATCTTCCT
>CAAKHB010006115.1:35878-52549 GCA_901007665.1 Aeoliscus strigatus | reverse complement strand
AGAACCAACGTCAGGAGATCTAAAATCAGGAGATCCCACATCGGGAGATCCAACAACAGGAGATCCAATGTCAGGAGATCTAAAATCGGGAGATCCCACCTCGGGAGATCCAACGTCAGGAGATCCCACATCGGGAGATCCAACAACAGGAGATCTAACATCAGGAGATGATGATCCAACATGAACAAATGATCTGATGAGTGATCACTAACACACAATGGAATTTAAGTTCAGATTCAGATCTGATCTGTTCTGATTCAGAGAATCACCTGGAATCACATTGGATCACCTGTGTTCTTCTGTGTTCCACCTCACGCTCAGCTTTCTGCAGGTTTGGACGTACCAGGACGTCACAGGTTCACAGCTCCAGCCACCTTCATCCTGGCGTTTGAACGTCAGACTCAACCAGTCGAACCCCGTGTGACTTGACACTGATGAAAGAACCGCGGGCGACAGAGTCGGGAACGTTGGTGTCCTGGTTCTATTCTTGGTTCTTTGTAGGTTCCTCGTAGGTTCATGGCAGTTCGACGATGACGTGAAGTGTGTTTCAGGAGGATGAAGGTTTCACGCCTTTGACGTCTGATCTCTGAAACATCTGCAACGCTGGGAGATCCAAAGTCTGAGCTCCATCCATGGAGAGATGATGGACAAACAACGCTGGACAGAGGGACACCAGAGGGACACCAGAGGGACACCAGAGGGACACCAGAGAGACACCAGAGGGACACCAGAGAGACACCAGAGGGACACCAGAGGGACACCAGAGAGACACCAGAGAGACGCCGCAGGACAGAGAAACCGTCAAGAGACACCAGAGAGACACCAGAGGGACACCAGAGAGACACCAGAGAGACACCAGAGGGACACCAGAGAGACGCCGCAGGACAGAGAAACCGTCAAGAGACACCAGAGAGACACCAGAGGGACACCAGAGGGACACCAGAGAGACACCAGAGGGACACCAGAGAGACACCAGAGGGACACCAGAGGGACACCAGAGAGACACCAGAGGGACACCAGAGAGACACCAGAGGGACACCAGAGGGACACCAGAGAGACACCAGAGGGACACCAGAGAGACACCAGAGAGACACCAGAGAGACACCAGAGGGACGCCGCAGGACGGAGAAACCGTCAAGAGACACCAGAGAGACACCAGAGGGACACCAGAGAGACACCAGAGGGACACCAGAGGGACACCAGAGAGACACCAGAGGGACACCAGAGGGACACCAGAGAGACACCAGAGAGACACCAGAGAGACACCAGAGGGACACCAGAGAGACACCAGAGGGACACCAGAGAGACGCCGCAGGACAGAGAAACCGTCAAGAGACACCAGAGAGACACCAGAGGGACACCAGAGGGACACCAGAGGGACACCAGAGGGACGCCGCAGGACGGAGAAACCGTCAAGAGACACTGTAGAAACTGACGTGGGACAACATCAGAAATCATCTCCTGGCTACTTGACAATGTTCCGTGTGGGTTTTGCTCAATGACCAAACCACCTGCTGCTCTCAGACACGTTAACATACCCCCATGCTAACCTGCTAACGTCAGAAGGTCCCCCTCCCTCAACTGTTTCTTCTACAGAAACGTCACGACAACGACGCAGAGTTGTTCCTGTTTGACTCGAAAAGTCACAAACGTTAGCTTCTGATGCTACGCTAAGGGCGACAGCCGTCACTCCGACGTTGGTCGACACGCCGACAGACTGACGGGATTCCGCTCACGGACTCCAGGAACTCCAGGAACTTTTTCTTCCTCAGAAGAAGCCGAAACATCCCGACGGATGAAACGTGCTCGGTCAGGTGTCGACAACGAAAACCAGACGACTGCGTTTGGACGCAGATGAGAAGGAAGCGGGTCTGGTTCCCGTAAAGAGCCGCTGTCTTCTGAGGCTGCTCCACCTCATCATCATCAAATCATCTGGTGTGTGTCTTGGGGGTTGAAGCTGACGGGGGTAGAGCTGGGGGACAAATATGATGTGGACGGAAAGTCGTGCAAATGTAAAGACATGAGCGTCAAAAACAGGAGGAAGGAGGAGTAGAAAGATGGACTGAGAGTAACTAGGGCATAGACTTAACTAGTACTGTGACATAAATAGTGTGGTAGTTGAACTAGATAAATAGAGCTCAGTGGACCAATCTACGAACTAAATGAACGACATTTAACTACCACGAAAGAACAAGAGACATCAAATCAACAGGAAGTCCGTGAGGAGCTGTGTGGGGGTTATTTTTCCTTTAATGCAAAAAAATGTTTTTGTTTATCTGACACAGGCTTCATTTATCAACAATCAATAAATAAATGTATCTGTATTTGTTTTGCACAGGTTCGATCCACAGAGTATGAGGTGACACACACACACACACACACGCACACACACACACACACACACACACACACGCACACACACACACACACACACACACACACACACACACACACACAGCAGTCTTTGGGTTAAATAGTGATCCATGTTTCCAGCATTGTACAGCGTGTGTGTGTGTGTGTGTGTGTGTGTGTGTCCGCTGACACCTGAGCGTGTTGCGTTCAGGGCCCATTCGACCCGTCATCTCAAGCTCAGACAGGAAATGAACTCCGGTATCTGGCGTGAATCAGCGACATCTGGACTCAGTTATTCCTCCTGGTTGTTGTTGGCTGCTGATGAATGAGTCTGTGACGCTCTCGACGCCATCGAGGATCTGGGCGCTGGAGCGGTTCAGCTGATGTGAACTCGTTATCGTGCTGATGGTTGAGACCATGTGACCAGGCTCAGATTGGAGCGGTGGAAATCCGGGAACCTTGGACGGCTCCTCCGAGGTCCTGAGCCGCTGACGGTCAATCCGTCGTGAAATTAAAGAGACGAGATTCCGTCCGCGGGGCGCGGAAAGAAAATATTTGCTGTTGGAAGTGGACTGGAATCTGTGTGTGGCTGCTCACGGCCTCCAGAGCAGAGCTCCAGAGCTCCAGAGCAGCTGGCGGGGGCTCTCTCTCTCTCTACGACACGAAACTGAACGTTTCCGTCTGAGTGTTCCTGCGAGCGGAGGCGGACCTTCCAGGCAGCTGACCCTCGTGATTACGCCTCGTATTATTGTACTTGTCATCTGTTTTCGTTGGCCCTTGGGATGTTGCTGCGGTAACGGCCGCCTGTGCTGACCCCTGCTGTCCTCTGTGGTTCCCAGCTCGGCGGTGATGAAGGGAAGTCTCTGGCCGTGATCCCTCACCCTTGATGAGGAGGCTTCTCGATTTCAGCTCCGTCCTGGGCCTCCTGTCGCTCGCTGCCTGCCCCCCCACCCCCCTGCACCCCCTCTCTACAAACAGGGTCTGATTTCTAAGCCACATTCAACACTGCACCACTGTTCCACCTTTTCTGTGAGGGTTGCTGGAGCCAATGAAAATTAACAGAATTATTTTGGGGCGAACATCAGACGACCTTTAGCCGGTTAGCCTAGCCTGAGGTTAGCCTAGCCTGAGGTTAGCCTAGCCTGAGGTTAGCCTAGCCGGAGGTCCTTCAGGCAGGTGATGATGAACTCAGGGTGTGTTCCAGTTGTATGGGATGTCGGTAAATTACAGACAATACAGTCATTTCCAGGAGAGAAACGGGTTGTGTTCCACTTTCCACTGTGATTGGACGGTTTGTGTCACGTGACTTTCCCAGCTCTGTGTTCACTGAGAACATAGAACGGACCTGAAGGTGATCTGTGATGAACGTGACGGACATCTGCTGTAGTTAGTGCGGTAACAAAATCTGTTTGAAGGAAACAAAGAAAAACAAAGAAAATCACAGATTCAACCGACACACACACACACACACACACACACACACCAGAAGAAGAGATGGCGGCAAAAGAGGCGAGTAGACACGAAGCTGATTCAACGCAGAAGCATGAGTCCAGTGTCATAACTTTCTTTCATAATTTCCTCTCCAGCTAGCGTCCAATACTTGTACTGCTAAGCTAGGCTAACAGGTGGCTAGCTGTAGCGTCCTGGTCGGGTCTGCTGGTCCGACTCCTCTGACGCTGCACCCATCCCCCAGGTGTTTGCCGTCCCTCGGATCCCCAAACGTCTGTGGGTCTGTGTCAGACCACAAGCGTGCGGTAAACTCTGCTTTGACAGGTGGCGGCGCTGCCACGATGCTGCAGAGCCGCCAACAGAAGAAGAGACGCTCTGGAGAAACACCAACAGAGTTTTGGCTGATTCCTCCGAATGGAGCATGTCCTCCTGGAAAATCCACAAGGAAACGTTGTTTTTTATGTCCTGGGGGGTTGAAAGAAGAAAATCTGTTTACAAAAGCACGAGAATATTTTATCACTATCAGCGGGGGCAGGAGTGTTTTAACAAGGCGGTCCGCAGCCGCTGAGCCCACCGGGCGCCTGCCAACGCTCCGGGCAGCCTGAGATGAAACAGATAAGATGATTGTCTCTAATCGAACCCAGATCTCAGCTCCGGACCGGACTCGCTGGCCGCTTTTCTTCCTTTTGTTCCATATCGATCCCGAGTTCTCAGACAGACGCTGGAAGTCGCCGACTAATTCAAACCAGAGCCGCCGAGCCCGGCACTGGAGCTTTAAGACGTTTGAAGTTTGTCCAGCGCTCATAGCACCATCGGCCCGCCACGCTCTGTCGTCATGACAACCCTAATTATCTCCCTTTACGGCCTGGTTTTTATACAGGAAGGGAACCATTATGTTCTTTGGGCATTTGCATCTCCGAGGGGCAAAGGTCAAAGGTCAGGAAAACTGAAATAACACAACCCACGACGGAGAAGCTGTGTTTTTGGGATAAGTTGACTCTGAAAACCAGAATCTTTATTTGCTGTTGACGTTTCTTTTGGGAAACGTCTCAAGCACACGTTCTCAGGGAGTTTTCTGACTTCGCTTAGCTTCACTTTTACCAGCATGTGAGCGTGAAGGGTTTTGCTCTGGTCAGAAAGAAGAAACATTCAGAGTCAATGAATGAACCGTTTCTCAGACCGTCAGAACTGTATTAAAACGTTGAAACGAGCCAATCAAAGAAGAGGATTCTTTCAATCATGAGATAACACCCCCGTAACCCCCAGAACAAACTTGGGTGCGTTCCAGCGGAGACGACATCGGTCGTTAGAAACTCGTTTTCACTCGTGATATTTCATTTCTTCAGTGATAGAAGTTGGATTTCCACCGTTGTTTCTTTGGCTTGAAACAAAAGCAGCCGAGTGATGGAGCGCCGTCTCAGGCCCACGTGACGTGTTAGTGGAGTGACGGAGCTCCAGGGACCAACTCCTCCAGAGCAGAGAGAGTAATAACCCCAGAGCCGCTGTGTCGACTCACCGCTCAGGAATCCACGGCATTCCTGTGTCAAACACCCTTCCCCGTCCACCCCGGGTGGAGGCATGCGATCTTATTTATTGAACGATGATTCTACAGAAACAAGTTCTCTACTACGAATACTACTGCATGACGACTCAAGTGTACGTAATATGTACAGCAACATGTAGCATGTAGCATGTAGCATGTAGCCACAATCCTTAACTCCTGTCCATGGGATCGATGCGTCTGAACCACCGAACACAATCGTTGTTTTATGAAGGAATTTATTGATGTTTCGTCAGCTGATTTGCGATTGGACTCAAACTAAACACGCTGCGTATGCTAACGCTACGACGTTCAACACACACAGAAGTTATTTGTTCTTTCTCATCAGATAGTGGCGTTAGCATTGTTAGCGGTGTTAGCCTGGCTAGCATTGCTCACCTACAACTGTCTTCTACAGCTGCTGCAATGGACTCCTTTGGTTCTGTGTCAGCTAAACGTACGTGAGGGCACCCCAGAGCAGCGTTTCTTAACACAGCGCCCCCTACGTTGTGGGTGTTCTGCTCGGTGACGGCCACTAACGTCTGAGATGTCTGAGAGGCTAAAGGAAGCTAGTGTTTGTTCTGTTGAGGGTCGGTCAAGGTCAAGTTCACCGTGTCCAAACAGTCAGCAAAAACAAAACCCAACTAAATAACTGTTGTTTTTCGACGACTCCTCAGACACCGGTTGGGTGTGACAACCACGAGAAATCTAGACCACTGGTCAAACTGGTCCTCTGACGTCCCAATCAGGGGGGGTCAGAGGTCGGCTCCTCTTTGGACTTGATTCAGCCGGCAACTCACAAACTGTCATTGCCAAGGACGACGGAAGCAACTGAGGCGATGGTTGTCGTACGCGGTTTGTTTGACAGAGAGTCTTTGGACAGGTCAAAGGTCAAAGGTTTTGTTCGGATTGAGACAAACATAAATCCAGATCTGACCCGTGTTGGTTCTGGTGGACGTGACCGGAGCAGAGATCCCAAACATCTTGATGCCACGTGTGAAGACTCGGCTCTGCTCGCAGGAAACAGTCGATGAGTCAGAGCGCCTGTAAAAACTCACCGATATGGGCTCGTAACGGTCGCCATGGCAACACAGCGGGACCGACTTTTACCTGTAAGTTCATGTGGCCGTTTCACGTGTAACCTGATGTGACCGAAATCATTCGACCCCAGAAAACCTCGTTCAATCAGCAGCTGTCGGTTCCCGCTGATGAAAGAACGACGACGGCTCCGCGGCAAACGTTGGGGTTCTGAAGTAGTTGGAGCTGAGTCCTGCCTGTGTGTGTGTGTCTGTGTGCATAGTCTTTTTAAGGCATCAGATCTGACAGCACTGTGTGAAAGTCGGTTCAACATCTCCTCTTACTTTAATCCCTCACACGCACGCACGCACGCACACACACACACACGACACACACACACACATTCTTCACACGAGTGGATCCGAGGTGGTGGAGGTGGAGTGTCGGTGGACAGAAGTAGATCATTGATCATTGTTGCTGGATAATAACATCACATATCAGTGGGGGGGCGGAGGCGGGGTAATAAAGGCAATAGGATCAGTTCTGTAGGGGTCAGGGGTCGGGGGGGTTTGCCTCAGGGACAGGAGGTGGGAAGCTGCTTGAATGAACCTAATTGACCCGACAGACCTGCGAGTTTCGTCAAAGGATGAACTGTTTCAGCACACGTTCACTTCAGGAGTTCACCCGTTCACCCATTCACTTCAGGAGTTCACCCGTTCACACGTTGACTTCAGGAGTTCACCCGTTCACATGTTGACTTCAGGAGTTCACCCGTTCACATGTTGACTTCAGGAGTTCACCCGTTCACATGTTGACTTCAGGAGTTCACCCGTTCACATGTTGACTTCAGGAGTTCACCCGTTCACATGTTGACTTCAGGAGTTCACCCGTTCACATGTTGACTTCAGGAGTTCACACGTTCACATGTTGACTTCAGGAGTTCACACGTTCACTTCAGGAGTTCACCCGTTCACACGTTCACTTCAGGAGTTCACCCGTTCACACGTTCACTTCAGGAGTTCACACGGACACTGGCGCGTTGACCTGTAATTACCCTCTCTGGGCTTACAGTAAACATCCATCGGTCCCTGAAGGTGGAGAACAACCATGTTGCTGTCATTACGGTAATCGCATTTGCTCTGTTACGGCAAGCTGGTATGTCATTACAGCAATGACAGCAATTTCTCCACTTCTGGGAACTTCCAGCTCCTTCTTCACACCAGGTAGAGGAACCGATGGCGCTTCTCAGCTTTCATGAACCGATTTCTGATGGCGCAAATAGTCGTGTCATTACGGTACTCCACGGGATGCTAACACATAAAGGCTTGAAGCTCCTTTCACAGTTTACATCCAGAACCACCCTTCAGCTCTCCTCCACAGTCCGATGGAAACGCTCCATCCTGATTGGACACCTAACCAATCTGCTTTGTCCGTCCCTCTGATTGGCTGTTTGTCACACCATCACGTCCCATCCGCTGCGGTGAAGAGGACCTGTTCCACCTTCACGTCTGCAGCTGAAACGTGTGATTTGACAACGAAAACCCAGTTTGTGTCCACAGACCTTCACGCTCCGTTAAACAGCCATCTGACATCGTCAGTGGCCGGAGGAGGAACAACTCCCTCCATTGTTCACATTCATCCACAGATGAATCCCCTCTCAGCAGTGTTTCCACTGAGCGTTTCCTCCTGAAGACCTGAAGATCTGCAGCAGAGAAGCAGCAGCAGAGAAGAACTTCATCAAACCCACCAGAAGAACTTCTCCAAACACATGAAGGAGGAACTCATCTGCTACCATGAGCTTACATGAAACGTGAGACCAGCTTCAGCTCTGAAGTTACAGGTTGACTTCACATGCACACACACACACACACACACACACACACACACACACATTGTTCAGCAGCGGTGTGTGTGAACTCAAGGACCAGTTGAACCAAAATTGTTTCACATTCACCAGATGGATTCCTTTCAATAGAGAGATCAGTGTAAGTGAATCAGACTCAAATGAATCAGATTCAGATGAGTCTGTTTCAGATGAATCAGATTCCTGTTTCTTACCTGACGCCTTCTGAGATGTGACAGATTGGATTCGATCAGATGACGTGAACAGAAACTTCAGATGATTCTTCAAACTTATTGCCCACATGTGACGGGTCCAGTTCACCTGATGAATCTAATTCATCTCCGTTAATCCACGTTCCAGCAGGAATCGTTCAAAAAAGATCGTCCACCTTCTCCATCAGGCTGAAGGTGGATGAAACATGAAACTTTGTCTTTCACATTCAGGATTTTTTTCCCAGAATCTGCTGCTGAAACATATTTGTGTTTCCCAGTTATTTTTTTCTGAACGTCAGCAGAAGGTTAGAGTTTTGTATTTTCTCTGGTTGATGATCAGACACAAGAAAGGTCTGTCGGGCTTTACTTGTAAAAGTAAAATGAAATAAGCAAAACCGGATAACCACAAAACTATTTTAGACAGAACAGATGTTAAATAGTCAAATTTACTGTAGTTATTTTACCTTTGACCACCTGCTGAAATTGTAGTAAACGATCGTGTAGTTATTAATATTTTTATTTTAATTGTTGTTATTTTCAATAAGACACGTGATCACATATGTTTAAATATATATTTGAAAATACACACATAAAATATTGCATGCGCACACATTCACACACACACACACACACACACACACACACACACACACACACACACACACACACAGATTTTCTTCTGCACGTTCGTATGTAAACAGATCAGAAACGTTGGTCGAATGTTTGTCTGGTGTTTGTTGCAGCTTCTCACCTGATGAGTGTTTCCGTGAGCGGCTCCACCGAACCACCGAGCTTCTCTGGGGGGAGAAGCGCTGCGCGCCGGACTGGAGCCTCCGTACGTGTGGCTCCGTTCCGTCGTTCCGTTGTCCGTGAGTCCGGTTAAACAGTTTCCATCAGACGGATGTTTGCCAGGTTCGATCCGGTTTAATTTCTTTGGTTTGTAGAGAGCCCCCCCCCACACACACACACACACACACCCATGCTGCCTACATGGCCTCCTTAGATTTCATAGACATCTGTGAATTCCACACATACCTCAATTACACACCTTCTCTCTCTCTCTCTCACACACACACACACAGATAGTTGTGATCATTTTGTATTAATAATTCATAATTTGTTGCTATGATCATAGATTCTTATTTTATTCGTTTTCAAATGTTTAAATAAAATTAAAATTAAATTTGTTTTTTTTTTTTTGTCGTGCAACCACAAATCTACAAAAAGTTAAAATGATCTGAATTCGTTTGAACAAATCAGTCGTTTCACTTGTTTGATTTTTTTCTTCTTTTTTTCACAAAAATTGAAAAATACTTTTGTGTGCAGCTCTAAACTCTACTCTCTAAACACAATTTACAATTTTTCCTCATATAGTTTCGTGCACCAATTTCACAGATACATGTAAAATTTAAAAAGGCCCAAACACAATTATTTGTTATTTTTCCTTTAATGCAAAAAATATACAAAACATTTTTACCAAAAACGGATAATAAAAAAAATATAGGAATGTTTTTGTTTATCTGACACAGGATTCATTTATCAACAATAAATAAATAAATGTATCTGTATTTGTTTTGCACAGGTTCGATCCACAGAGTATGAGGTGACACACACACACACACACACACACACACACACACTGCAGTCTTTGGGTTAAATAGTGATCCATGTTTCCAGCATTGGACTCCAGCTTTGTCCCGTGTGTGTGTGTGTGTGTGTGTGTGTGTGTGTGTGTGTGTGTGTGTGTGTGTGTGTGTGTGTGTGTGTGTGTGTGTGTGTGTGTGTGTGTGTGTGTGTGTGTGTGTGTGTGTGTGTGTGTGTGTGTGTGACTTTCAGCAGTCACCTGCAACCGGTCAGAGAAGTGGACCGGGTCTCAGGTCAGTCCCCGGTCCGGTTCGGTTCGGTCCGGTCCTAGTGGGACGCGGACATGGACCACGCGCCCTCCATCCTCCACACGGAGAAGGCGTAGCTGAGGCGCTCGTGCGCCACGTAGCTGCAGCTGGACATCCGGTGGTCCATCTTGTGGTCCGTCCGGTCCGGCCTGAGGTCCAGCTCGTCGCTCTCCAGAACCTGGCACAGGAAGTCGATGTACCGGGCCGCCAGCTTCAGCGTCTGGATCTTGCTGAGCTTGTCGGAGGGTAAGGTGGGGATGATCTTCCTCAGGGACGCGAACGCGTCGTTGAGGGACTGGGTCCGCTGGCGCTCGCGGATGTTGGCCATGACCCGCTGGGACTGCAGGTCCTCGGACGACTGGGGGCTGCTGCCGCCCGCCTTCTTCCCGCGCTTCCCGCAGGTCGGACTGTCCGAGTCGTCCCCGTTCCGCCTGCTCCTCTTCCTCCCGCAGGTCCTCCGCCGCGGCCCCCGGTCCGGGCCCCCCCCGCTGCTCACGCTGTCCCCTGGAGACCCGGGCGAGCTGCCGGACTCGTCCTCCACAGGCTCCTCAGACATCGGATCGGAACCCCCCCGCAGGTCGGTCCAGTCGCAGGAATCGCTCCGGTCGGTCGACGTGTCCGCGAGGATCCACCGGGTCCATGGACGGACCTGCACGAGGCCCGGGCCGCTCTGAGTTCGCCCGCGGGACGGGGGCGCGTCTTATAGGCTGACTGACTCCGGGGGAGCGACGGGATTGGCCGACATGAGCAAGGGGCGGGGCTTCACGTTCGTCCGACGCGCAACACCCACCCACCCACACACACACACATTACCACAACATGTGTGTGACTGTAACAAACTTCACGTCCATCAGCAGCTTCTGGGTTTGTGTTTCCACGGCAACCGACCGCCAGCAAGCTGAAACAAGTTTCAGTACGGGAACGAGTCAGCTGACCACAGGTCTTGAGCAGAGGACTCTCTGTGGGGGTCTGGGGATCAAGCAACTGCCCGTGGGGCCGAGGGCCCGAGGGGCCGAGGGGCCGAGGGGCCGAGGGGCGGCAGAAAGCAGCTTTGTCTGCGGCTCCCTGATACAATCTCCATCTTGTTTCGAGCAGGACGACTTTGTTTAGGTTGAGACTGTGGCGGTCCACAGGAGCCGCATCTGGCTCAGGAAACAGGGCCGCCGGGGTCAGAGGTCACAACACCAGTCAACGTCCATTTACATGTTGTCGGAGGCCTGAGAGTGACGGATTGTTCCAGAGGCTGCACCAGAAGGTTCCAGTCACCGAGTTGGTTTTCACCCTTTACCACCAACGGTATCCACGGCGATAGGTTCCCGCTAGCATACTTTGATTTATCGTAATTACACAACTATTTGCGCTATCTGAAAACATGGAACAGTTTCTAAGCGAGCCATTACTGTAACAGGTGAATGTACCTGATCCAGGTGAACGTACCTGATCCAGGTGAACGTATCTGATCCAGGTGAACGTACCTGATCCAGGTGAACGTATCTGATCCAGGTGAACGTACCTGATCCAGGTGAACGTACCTGATCCAGGTGAACGTATCTGATCCAGGTGGACGTACCTGTGCAGTGTCTCTGTCCGTGGTCCTGACGTCCTGGTTTCCCTCTTTCGCTTCCTGTTTCGTCTCTGTTTTGAGCCTGAGAGACATTTGTTTCACCAACGCCAAGAATGTTCAGTTTATTTCCAACATGTGAGCAGAATACTACACAAATGGGTTTGTGTGAAGAATGTTAGGACCTGACAGTAAACACACAATTCTATTGTTCGTCTCACACACTCCAAAGGGAGTGTGATGAAGCACCAAATGATCATTTCATATTCATTCCTTCTCCATTATCACAGTCATTCACTGGCAAACAAAAATGGAGTCCAATTAATAACCAAAGGAAAAACATTGTACCTATTCAAGGCCAGATTTGAACTTAAGATACGATTCTATAAGATCAGAAATCTAAAGACTAGAACAAAAACACACAGCTCCAATTCACAAATGACTGGACATTGGTAAGTTCCAAGAAACAAACAGGGTTTATTTCACAAGAAGTTTGTGTTTGTTTGTTGTAACAGAGAACGTCTGCCGTTTTGGCCAGTAGAGGGCGATAGAGCCGAAAAAGCGGATCAAACCGACGTGTTTACGTCATGCGTCACCTGTTGGCGCGTTCAAAGTGCACGAAGCTTTCCACACAGGATGTTCATTCGTCCATTCAGGTCTTAGTTTTTTTCATATGGTTGATTGTTTTAATTCACCATCGACAGATATGAACGAACATAAATAAACAACATAACACCACACAAGAAGAAGCGCGAGCGTACAAATGATGAAACGCTCAAGCTAGCTGTGGCGGCAGACTCCGAGTTAACGCTGTGAATAGCATTGGAGCTATAACACCGAGCTAACACTGGAGCTAACACCGAGCTAACACTGGAGCTAACGCCGAACTAAGACTGGAGCTAGCACCGAGCTAACACTGGAGCTAACTCCGGGACTGTTACCGGAGCTAACGCCGAGGGGAGGCTAACATTGGAGCTAACACCGCTAGCAAAGAACAGGTGAGGAAGCTGATGTTTGCTAACGGCACTTCATATGTAAATGTGAATTTTGTTTTATTTGTTCCGGCTTTTTGTTCACCCACTCACCTCCGACACACCAAGTGTCAAATGTTTGGTTCAAACAAACAAACGCTGCTTTGTCGGTTCGTTAAAGCTTTGAGTTGATATTTCATCTGAAAACACACAGTTTGGTGTGCGTGAGTTTTGACTCTAGTCTAATGACTTGCTGAGTTGGGAAAGGTGACTTTGTCCATCGCTGTGTATGGTGCACATGTTTGTTTGTTTGTTTGTGATCACACTCATTGATGATTATGATTCTTTTGTGTGTTTGTGTTTACCTCATTTTAGGATTCAAGTCAGTAACTACCGAATTGTTTGCGTTCCGGTTTCATCTAAACACAGCAGGTCTGAAACAGTCCGATCCTGTTCCAGGTGTTTGTGTGTATGTCCTGGTTCCACGTTCACTGACAACTAATCCAACAGTTGTGTGTGTACAAGTCGTTGAAATGAACAAATACCTCAGAGACACAGTTTGGTCAGTTGATACTGAGAGTGTGTGTGTGTGTGTGTGTGTGTGTGTGTGTGTGTGTGTGTTTGGAGCTGCTGGGGGCAGATTGTTTGGTCCAGTTCAACTCTTTGCTGCTGAAGTGACTCTGAGAAAACACAGCTGCTTCTCAGGAAGATGATGTCATCAGAGGCGGACGCCTCTGGTGTCAATCTGTAATAAAGACAGAACCTCCATCAGTCCAGACCTCCATCAGGACCTGACGCTCACACAAAGACCAGATTCTAGCCAGGTTCTGACTGACCCCAGAGGTCACGTCCCTGCACACACAGCTCCACAGAGCCCCCAGTGTTTCTCTATCAGCCCGCTCATATCTGCTGGAATAACAAACCACACTCCCACTGGTGCACCGGGCTGCTCCCACAATTGACAGCGATATTCATGTTCACTCCATTAAAGCTGTAACCGCAGTGAGTCCAGCTCCAAGATGGATCAGCTGCATGGCATGAGAAAAGACAGATGGAGGGGGGGGGCGTCTTCAAAGAGTCGTCCCAGATAGCTTCTAATCAACGCTCAGGGACTATGGAGTTCAGATGAGCAGTGACAGCGGTTCTCCTCACAAAAATGTCCACCAATCCAGACGTGGTATCAGAGGTTTGATAACGGCGGTGGGGTTGGGGGGCTCCGGGTGTTGTTGAATTGGGAGGTGAGGGCTCTTTAGAAGCTGCCTGGACACATAGGAGCCAGAGCTACGCTGTAAAAGCCTTTGAAAACTCCATGCTTTGATGTCGCAGGTTTTAACCAGGTTCAACTCCATTTTCCAGATTTGTCTGAGAAACACCAAGAGAACTCAGTGGAAATTAGGAGATCATTTGTTTGAATTCCGGTGAAAGCCGGAGCCGCCGACGGGTTGATGCTTAAAGGAGCATCAGCCGTTGTGTTGGCTGTGTTCAGGAAAGAGCTGGAGGGACGTCGGACAGCTTCAGCACACAATGACATTATGAGTCTGTTTTCACAGCTTGGACACTCACGATGCTGAGGGCTCTGTGTCGGAACTGACACACACACACACACACACACACACACAAAACAAACATGACCAAAAGGGAGGACGACTTTTACTCACACACACGTTGACAAGAAGAAAAGCTGAAGGTGTCAGAGATTTTTGTGTAAAATCTGGAGGATTTTAGGAGGAAGAGGGAGGGGGAGGAGGAGGGGGGAGGAGGAGGAGGGAGGAGGAGAAGGGGGTAATCAGAGTGAAATGAGACGTGTGATGACAGCGTGATGAGATGATGAGATGTTCAGATGATGGTTTCATCAGAGTTTATCTTGGGCAGTTTTCAGTTGACCCCCATTTCCAGTCAGATCAGAGTCCACGGCTGCAGATGTGACGTTTGTTTGTTCTGAGAACGCCGCAGATGTTTATTCCAGAAATGACGAGCCTCTTTCCAGGTGCATGCTGGGTAAGAGCAGCCGTTTCTTCTCTGGCATATTGAGCAGAACCGACAGGCTGAATGGTTGAGATGTGGTCAGTCACGCCTGCAGCATGACATCACCTCAGCAGACTCCATCTTCTTCTGTGGTCGGAGGTGAACCCTGTTCACAGAGGAGGTCGACCAGAGGCCTCCAGCTGCTGCGGAGGAGATGATGGGTAGAGGTGTGACGACCTGGGGAGTGACCAGGACCGAGGAGCGTCTCCTCTTCCTCTGCCAAAGTCCACACAGGAGCAGGGTGTGATAACTTTCCTCCCATCAGACCGTCCAATATGCACGTCTCCAAACACGTTCAGTCCTCAGGAGACCTCGGGGGTTCAGAGCCAGTACGATCGTTTGTCAACAAACCAGAAGACGTTTGCATTTTTTTTACCCATACGCATCTTCTGCAGCTCTGACATTATAGCCCCGCCTCTCCCTGAACCTGTATGTACTAGCCCCGCCCACAACAACGGCAGCTCCGAAGCTGCTGATGTGTCCGTTCATCTTTCCAATCAAACGTCTCCTTCCCAGCTCCGTTTCCTATTCTCGTCCATTTTTGTTCCTGTCACATGCTCCTGCTCCTGCACATGCAGCTTCTTCTCGGTGTGTCTGTGGCAGCGTCACAGTGCCGCCCACAGTTCTGGAGGACGTACTACAGCATCTGACCTGGTTTGTGTGAACACATGTTTCTGGGGACGACGTAGATGGGTTTGGTTTCCGTGTGGACATGGTGTTAGATGATCGTCAGGAGCTGCAGCTGTGCTCCCTCCTCCCCCACATCTGCTCACCTCCGCTCCTCCCCGTGTGCTGTTAGAGGCGACCAGCTTCCTCCTCCTCCTCTCCAGCTCTGTTGCGTTTGGAACCAGCAGCCCTGTGTGTTCTCCCTCCTCTAACAGATTTATCCAGGTTTTTGTTCATACGTTATTTTCACACATTCAAACAGGTTAATTTATTGAACATATTAAAGGACATGAACACAGATGAAATAGAATAAAAGACAAATGAAAACTGCCAACTTCAAACCAGCACTCAAAAAGTATTGAGACTGTAATCTCTAATGAAACCAGACAGGACTGGAGCTCATCGACCGTTCTTCTCCTTCTCATGAAGGTGAGGATGTTTTATTCATCCTCAGAGGTCCAGCGGCTCTGACCTGGAATGGAAATAAGATAGAATATAGAATATGGAGCAGTTACAACAAGTAAAAATGTAGTTGGTTGAGTTAAAAACTATACTAAAATGCATAAAGCATAGAAAGTGTTCACATGTAGCCTACATGTGAACACATCAATACGACAGTATTTTACCTACATGATATAGGTAAAATACAGTCGTATTCATATTCACACACTCAGTTTAGTTGAGTGTTTAAAGTCTGACAGATGAGTCCAGCTGCAGAGGTCAAAGTTCACAGTGGTTAGCTCCTCCCACCGATCTGCCTCAGCCTGTGTGTTGCTCTATGTGTGTATTCTATGAGCCATTAGTCAACATGTCATGGTTCATCTGCTGTTCAGACGTACGTCTGTTGTTACCTGACTGTGGTGATCTGTGCATGTAGACGTCCTCCTGGTGTTGGACTCAGATGGTCTTCAGCCTCCATCTGCTTTCCACATCACACCACATGACCTCACAGCGTCATGGCTGGTTCATCAGACCTGTCAGCAGACACGCTCTGCCCCCGACACACACACACACACACACACACACCTGAGCAAACTGACTGAGAGAGGAAGTGATGATGTAAACAACAATAAACAGCCACAAATACCAGTCTGACTCCGAACAGAGGAGTCTGTGTGTGTGTGTGTGTGTGTGTGTGTGTGT
>CAAKHB010006115.1:14384-35858 GCA_901007665.1 Aeoliscus strigatus | reverse complement strand
GCGCGGGGGGGGGGGGGGGGGGGGGGGGGGGGGGGGGGGGGCGTTGTGCTCCACCCCTGTGGTGGTCATGATGATCACATGATGCGCCGAGCTGCTCGCCAGCAGAGAGCCATGGAACTGACTCACACACACACCATGCCTGCTTTTACTAAACGTCTCCAAACCAAACGTGTCGTCGACCTCCGTGAACAAAGTCGCACACGATCTTCTCTGATTGACAGTCGCACAATGAATTCTTGAGTCTTATTTTCATATTTCTGCTGTTGGATTCTGATCGAACGGTAGGTGAAGCGCTGTTTTTTGGATTTCACATCTGTTACCACATTATCTGTGTGTGTGTGTGGGGGGTGTTAGTGGTCAGAAACTAGTGTAGCAGCTGACATAAATCAGCAGGCTAATACATTGAAAGCTGAATGACTTCTTGCCCTCAGCGTATATCACACACACAAACCAAACGAAGGCTGCCCCCCCCCGGGGCTCAGGAATGCTTCTGTTCACACTGATTTGTGGCGTGAGCCCCAGTGGAGGCTCATGTGTCTGTGGCCCGGGAGAAAAAACACACAATCACTAATCGATGTGATCCTTCATCATGACTCTGATGAAAGCTGAGGAGAAGTTGTCCTTGTCTCCAGAGGACACACGTTCACTGTTCACATCTGTTTGGTGTTTACGCTGAGCTGCTACTGAAGTTTAGATCAATGGCGCCACCCATTGGACATAATATGTCATAGCATTTATTAACCTTTCTTTTTCTTTTCATTCTTTTGGTCTTTTCTTTCTTTCTTTTCGTTCTTTTTTCGTTTTGTTTCTTTTTAGAGCTGCAGCTATCCATTATTTTGTCTATTGAGTTTTCTACCAATTATTTCATTGATTAATTGGATAAAAATGATTTTCTTCATTGAAGCACAGTAGTAAATGTACAACAGAGAGAAGCAGATGTGTGTTCATGTAATTGTCATTTCAGAGGTCAAAGGTCAGTGGGTGCCATCTTGACTTAACCTTTTAACACTGATGGTATCACTTGGTTTCACTCGGTTCCTGTACCTGGTGTGAAGAAGGCACTAGAAGGAGAAAAGGTCCATCGGTTCCTGGAAGTTGACAACAGCCATGTTTCTGTCATTACGGTAATCCCATTTGCTCTTTGCCAGTGATTCATTACCATAATGACAGCAACTTGGCTGTGAAGTGCATCTTCTCAGTGTCTTGGATCCGTTCCCTCATCCAGCGTATGACTGGAAAGTTCACGCTGCAGTGGAGTTCTGACAGAACCTGAAACTGGAGACAGAAGTGATGCAGCGGCGCCGTGTTGGTGTGAGACAACATTGATGTTGTGGTGGGGGCTAGAGCACGTGGGCACACTGAACTCGTATTTCCAGGCGATAGACCTGGAAGAACAAACACTGTGGTGTGTTGATGTTCTGTCACGGTGGACATGAAAGTGACAGTCAGAACGCGTCTCTCTATGTCTACTGAAACAAAGGCGATCACATCCGATCAGTGTAACGCCTCGCTGCCTCTGAGGAACTGGGACATTCTGTAATTACGTCCTTCACTGAAGCGCTGCTGCAGTACGACACTGGAGTATGTGACCTGATCGGGTTTGTGAGGACCCTACAGACCAGAAATGATCCACTGACAAACTTGGATGAGTTCAATTCCTTTCAGTTGAACATGTCTGTGGTTCAAGGAGGGTGAAGGTTGATTAAACACCTGAGTTAGTTTATTATTATTATTATTATTAGGTTATTTGTATAATCACACCTTAACCATTTAACACCTGCAGTACCAGCAGCCAAAGTGAAGTCGGTTTGTGTTTGAGTGGAATTGACTCTCAAAGCTCTGGACCGAAACTACAGCTTCAACAAACACTGAGAGCAAACAGGAAAAAAATCAATGCACACACTTCTGGGAACAGTCCTTTCATTCCAGCTACACACACACACACACATTGCATTTTATATTTATTAACAGGTGAACACATCCCATCACGTTTGATCCTGTTAATATTTATTCACATCTAAAGTAACATCGTTCATCATTTCTGTATAAAACATATAAACTTCACACAACCGCTGAAACTTTTCACATCCAATATAAACTGATACAAATGTACACATATAAAATTATCAGACAGCTAAAATCACATTTCAGTACAAACACATCAAGTCAATGAACATGTAAGAGGAAACTCAGGATCGTTAGTCAGCAACTGTGTTCACATTTATTGGTTTATTGTTCCAGTATGTTCCACAGAGAACGTTCTACCATGTGTGCACGCTGCAGCGTCCAACATAACGGATAAAACACGTCTGTTCATAATTCATTAGCTAACGTGTTTATATGGACTGAAGAAGATGTTACTTCAAGAGAGGCTTGTTGTCGTTAGCCGTTAGCGTGTCTCTTATTGCAATCATGTCTCTGCTTGTTAGCATATCTCAGGCTTTTAGTGTGTCTCAGGCTATTAGTATGTCTCAGATTGTCGGCCTGTCGCAGACCGTTAGCGTGTCTCTTATTGCTATCATGTCTCTGCTTGTTAGCATGTCTCCATCTGCGAGCATGTCTGATTGCTATCATGTCTCCACTTTTAAGCATATCTCAGGCTGTTAGCATGTCGCAGACCATTAGCGTGACTGTAAGCGTGTCTCACACGTGTCTCTGTATGATGTAATGATGTAACACAGAACAAAAAGCTGAGTCATCTTCAGTCTCCTCAGTGCGTACAGCGTTGGTCACTGGTGCGTTTATGTTTGTGTGTTTTGGGGATGCGCTGCAGCTCTAAAGACGTCCAGACAGTTGACGGTGATGAGCGTGCCGGTCAGCTGCCTCCACTGTCGGGTGGCAGGGTTCTTCATCTTGTCCAGAACCAGGTGAAGGTCCTGAATCATGTCCCTGTAGCTGTTCCCGTACCGCAGACTCCAGGAGAACAGGAAGTCGTAGGCAGGTTTCCACATGGCCTGCAGCAATAAGGGAACAAAAACATTTTTTGGGAACAAACGAAGCAAAGCCAAAGACGGGAGCTTTGTTTGAACAACTTCTTATCCGCAGGAACCGTAGATCAGATTGTTTATTTCAGCTGTACAACATGGACACTGCAGGACAAAATGTTGTTACTGTGATTGTGATTATTGTACACATAAACCAATATTACACGTAAATGGAAACACTTTTCAACACGTTCAAAGGGTTAAAAGCACAAATGTAGCACCAGCATACTTTGGAGTACCGTAATAACATTGGTAATTATTTCGGTATTATATGTCCGAAAACCTTCATTGGTTCCTGAAAGTTGAGAACAGCCATGTTGTCATTAGGGTAATCCCATTTGCTCTGTTACCGGAAGCCGGCGAGTCTTTACCGTAATGACAGCAATGACAGCAGCGACACTGAAGTGCAACATCACATCTGTTACCACATTATCTGTAATTACAGTACTGCATTGTATTCTAGCGCGCATGTACTGGCAGTGATACTGTTGGTGTTAAAGGCTTAAATCAGCATTTTAGCGCCTGACTGACCTGCACACCAACTTCGCCATTCTTTCCGCGGTGTGGTGCCTCATAGCCGGCTATCTGAGCGCTGGACAGTTTCCCCATTTTCTCAGCGAGCTCCCGCCATCGGACTCCCAGCTCCACAGCGGTGGACAGGATGACGGTGTTCTGGATCAGCTGTGTCATGAGACTCACCGAGTCCATCTTCAATAGACCCTGAGACGAGAACACGCCGTTTAGCTGTCGCTGTGCGCGTTCATCGGCACGTGTGAGTGTGTTTTTACTTACAACCATGAGCTCATGGAGAAACTTCTTCCCGCTGTTCTCAGCGTGACAATCCTCCTTCAGCTTCTCCAGCACGCACGCCACCTCGTCGGCCTCGGACTCTGCGTACCTGTGGCTGATGGTGTCCAGGGACAGGTTGTAGCCTAAGGCGTCAGCGAGGCGCCTCCAGCTGCTGACGTGTTCGGTGACCAGCGTCTGGATGGCGGAGTACATGTAGGTGAGCTTGTTGAAGGGCAGCGCCATGTTGTCCAGCAGCACCTGGGTGGTGATCTTGATGCCGGTGAAGTCGATCACCTGCTCTCTGGTGATGAGCTTGAAGTTCCTGCAGTGAATCAGCCCGGTTCTGCCTCTGAGGAAACCGATGTACCACTCCTTCACCTTGGAGTTCCCCACCGACCTGACGCTCTCCCTGGACAGCAGCGCCACCGTGTCGCCCTTGAAGTACTCCAGCAGGTATTCCACCCGTGGCTGGCGCAGCACGGACTTCAGGGCGATGGCGTACCACCGTACGCTTACCGGTGCGTCCGTGAACTTGGGGAAGTCCATGACGCTGTCCTCAGGGATGGCTGAGTTTCGCGCCATTTCAACCCTCTTCTCTAACTGCCGTGACACTCGCTTCTCGGATCGGATGGGCGCTGCCGGGGGGGAGGCGACCTGGAACTGAGCCGCAGGCGCGCCGCTTGACTCCCGCACCTGTAGATTTAACTTAAAGGGAAGAACATCCGTGTGGTCGGCACACAACAGAGCAACTGGTAAATGCAGAACGGCACCTATCCGGAGCTGACTCTGCCTCACTTCCTTCATCACGTCTTCAGGTTTGACGGTAAATATTGCGTCAGGGATGCTGACGGTTATGAACAGGTCGTGCAGTTTGTCAGATTTGAAGTGATGCGTTCCCCACAGGTGTAGTACCAGCGGAGGCAGATGTTTGTTGCCTCTGCCGATGTCTGAGAACGGAAGCTTCGGCGGGACGTCCTCGTGACAGCACACCACCACCACCACCTTGAAGGATGGGTGGATGTACCGGGGGCCGTAAACCGCCACCGTGACGTGGCGGTGGAGGTAATCCCACACGGACGTAGCGGGAGACTGGATGGCCGACGCCTCTGCCACAGCGATCACGTAAAAATGGGTCTTCAGGTCCCGAAGCTTCATCTGCAGCGTGTTCTTCTTGACGCTGCAGTCGCTCACTTTGACATAAGGTCCTTCTCTCTTGTTGGACAAGAGCCCGACCACCGAGGTCATGACCTGACTCACAGGGTCACTCCTCACCTCTCCAGACAGCTTCATCCTCACACACACACACTCCCTGGTGTTGATGTGGCTGAGAACCACCTCCAGCAGTGGACTGATGGTGGTCATGTAGTTGTTGTTGAGTCCTGGAGGGGGGTCGAGCGTCGCCTTCAGTGTCACTTCCTGCACTTCGCCCAGAGCCACGTGCCCCGCTGGGATGTTGAGGCAGATGTGTGAATCCGGTAACTGGACCAGCCCCCCGGTGCTGCCCAACTTACAGATGAGCTGACAGTCGGTGGCCTGGGTCTGAGCCCAGCCGGGACTCTGGCTCATCAGGTTCAGGTCCAGACATGAGCGGGTCAGCTGCCTGTGGCTCAGCCACGCCATCTTGTACGCCTCTCTATCGTCCTTCAGCCACTCGAAATCCGGGTTGAGGACGGGCTGCGGCGGGTTGAAGCTTTGCACCCGAATGGGCACCTTCCTCGCCAGGTCGTCCAGGATGTCGGAGGCGCTCCTCCATCTCCCTGATTGGTTGCTGGCTTTGTGCTTGTTCTCCAGAAACTTGCCCAGGTTGCCCTCATCAGAAGATGTGCTGATGGCGTCCTCATCTGGTTTAGTGTTGGAGCCGTTGGACTGATGCTCATCTGCGTTAATGTGCACAATGTCGTCTAAGAACGGATTGGATCCAGACAGTTGGTTCCAGAAGGGGTTCTGTGTCAGAGTCACGTCAGGAGGGAACTTCAACTGCTTCTGTGTCTTCTGTGACACAAATCCACCTAATGAGAACAGACGATGGTCAGTCAATCGCCTCTTCAGCATTTTATTACACACTGGGGTAAGGGTTCATTCATCTTCTGCTGTTGCTCCGGTTACGGGTCTGTTGTGCTGGAACTGATCCCAGCAACGGAGGAATGAAGAAGACGGCGGTGAAGCAGCAGCAGTGACAGGACAAGGAGCTCACAGACAAAATGGAGCTGAGTTGCTGTGAATTACATAACAAAACCAACAGCGGAGAAGAGGAAACATCCAAAAGGCTCCAAGCTGAAACGTCCGTTTACCACAAAGCAGAAGTGGTGTAAGGTCACATCACAACATTGATGCTTCAGCTTCTCAACAACAGTTTCTACGAGCACAGCGGACACGCGCTAACGCTAACATTGGCTGGAGAAACGTGTTAATGTGGACGTGTGACGAGCAGCTAGACACTTAAAAGCCCTTTGACCTCTGACATGAAACATCTGATTCTCTGTTGTTATTTAATAGTCGATGAATTGTAGAGTACTGATCGGTCGACAACAGATCGTTGGATCTCCAGGAAGGTTTTACCGTTCAGGTGTTCTCCGGTGGACACGTCACTCAGGTCAATCAGTGTCCCCTCAGATTTGCTCCGCGTGAGACTCCCAACACCACGGCGGTTTGTTGCTCTTCCTGCCGCCATCTTTTCATCTGTCAACGCAGGAACCACATGAGAATCAGAAAACCACGCTCTGCAGGTGCTGGAAGGCGTAAACGCAGATTCAGTGTTGAGTACAGACGAGGAACTGAGTGACAGGTCTCAGCTTTCAGGTTTAAATAACTGAGTTCTTAAAAAGAAAAGACGTGTCAGAGGGTTCAGTTGTGTACAGACGGCTGATGGATGATGGAACGACCTTAGTTCTCTCATGGTTGACGAATGTTCATGTCCTGAAAACGGCCATAGGAGCTTTGTCGTCTTTCAATTGTTGTATTTTACCGTGTTTCTACAACATGTGTCACTACACTCAGCTCAGCTCAAACCCCAGTTTGTCCTCGCAGGACAAACTGTCCACAAAGTGCTTCCTATAGGACAATTGTCCCTGACAGTACAATGTCCCCGACAGGACAAACTGTCCCCTAGAGGACAAACTGTCCCTTCAGGCTTGTGTCTGACTGACGTGGCTCGTCAGTCTGTCTCATTGTCCCGTTCCATTCAGTCCTCAGTGACTCAGTCTTCAGTAATGTGGTTTCTTCCAGCACTGAACAGGAACAGGTTCATCCTGTCCAACTATGAGACACTGAGTCGCACCGCAGAGCTGCTCCAACCAGAACACTCAGGACCAGAACTCGTAGAACTCTCACAACACTCAGAACCAGAACACCCAGAACTCTCACAACACTCTGAGCTGCTGCAGAACCCTTCTGTCCACACACACCTGAGCCCACAGACAGCTGACAGACAGCTGAGCTGTGTTACATACTAACTACACCTCCACAGCGAGCGGAAGTCACCTTTATCCCTTCAAATCAGTGTAAACCACGATCAAACCAGTGTAAACCAGTATAAAACCAGTGTCCAGAGCCTCGAGGGCAGAAAGCAGCAGCTCACCGTCGACATGAGGTGTTTGCAGCTCGGCTCCGGCGCATCGGCGGCAGAAAAAAAACCTTTTACCTTCACTGCGTTTGTTTGGAGGGCGGATGACGTCACCGTCCGACACGAAGTAGTCCGGGACTGGAGCTTTGAACCTGCCGGAGAGGAGGCGGAGCCAGTGGCGCTGCGTCACTACGTCACCCGCAGTGTAGCGCGGCACCGTTAGGCGGTGTCAGGTGACCAAAGCTCAGTTCTGACTGACGACCACTGACCGGTGACGGAACGTGTGTGTGTGTGTGTGTGTGTGTGTGTGTGTGTGTGTGTGTGTGTGTGTGTGTGTGATCCCATCACCGTATCTGTGAGCGGTAATCATCGGTCCTCTGTCATCAGATGAAATCAACAATCAACGGTCCGGAACGTTCCGTTGTACACTGAATGTAGCTGTATTACGTTCTACACGATCAGGTTCTTCATGTGTTCAGACTGACTCATCGGACCTTTATTCTTTCATGTTCATTGGAACGGGACAGCGAGTTGAACACACACCAGCTCAGCAAAGCTGACAATTTACATCTCTAGTTCCTGCATTTTTGATTTTGCGTTGATTTGATTCATTTCGTGTAGAACATTGCCAACGGACAGACAAAAGTGAGGATAAAAACACAATAAGGTTTGGGACTTATTTCCGTTGTGGTCCTCTAGGTCATTCACAGAAAAAAAGAAAACTTACACACTAAATCATTATATGATATTATATTGTATATTATATATTTACTGTTTGAAATATTGTTTCTGTTTGCAAACAAAAACAAGAAAATGGAATCAATTGAATTGAAAATAAAATAACTACAACGCGACAGACATTAAAGGTGAACTGTAAAAACTGGCAGAATACCGACATCTAGTGGGGTCGCATTGGCATTGCAAACAACAGTTGGGTTGCCAACTGGATCAAGTGATCCGTCTGCACCATCTACTGTATGTCAAGTGATGAATATGACAGGATAACTACGAATTTCAACTAATCAGTACATTTTAAACTGGATTTAATCCATGATCAATCAGAGACGTAGCTATAACAGACACCATCACTAGTCTGATATCATTCATTCTTCTCATCCTGCTGAGGATTCTCTCTGATTTGTGTGATGATTTGACAAACATCCGACGTAACTTGACAGTATGTTCATGGTCGTGTATGAGACCTGTGTGAACACAAATAGATAGAATATAGATAGATAGATAGAATAGAATATATAGACACTCACCGCAGTGGTGAAAGTGAACCGTCAGCACTGGACAGTACAGGAGGACTGAGTCTCCTCCGGGTCCTCCGTTTACTGGGTGTGGAGGTGGATGGTTCACGACCAGTAACGTCATATCTAGGGTCAACGTCATAGAATGGAAACAAGGAACGTTGTTGAAGAGGGATTTGACCGACAAGTAACGTTAGCTAAGTTAGCTGGCGAGTTGGAGGAGAGATGGAGGAGAAAAGTCGCCATTTCCGTCTGAGTTTTGATGCCAAGGAAATCCTTTGTAGGAGTCCAGCTATCATCTTCTTCTCCAATACTGACTCTGGTTTTTGTTCTTCTCCAATCATTCTACCTCTGTGATTCATAACTCCGGGGCTGTGAAGCTGCTGCTGTAGGACTTAGATTCCTTCTGTGTCGAGTACAGAGACTGAATCAATCAACTCACGATGGTCCAATCACTATCGACTTGTACATTTAAACATGAACACACTTTTGTAAGAAAATCTAAAATAATTAATTCACACAATACATTGTTTTTTCAGGAAAAGCTGCACTTTCATTCTGTGCCCCTCTAAACACACTGTGGATGTACGATTAAAAAACTGGCACTTTTAATAAAAATACTGCATACCCCACCTTTAAATAATACATTTGATGGAAAAATATGAAATGTTTCAGTTTACCACAATGTGCCAGTTCATGTCAAAGTAGTCCAAATGTGCTGATTCAACAGAACATCCCCTCCCGTCAGATATCAGTTCCTCCTGGAACACGTCACAGTGTGATGGATTTGTTCTGTGGAATTCGGCCTCAGCAGTTTGAGTCCCAGGAATCAGCTGATCGCTCTGAGTGGATTACTGCTCCTCTCTGTCCCAGCTGTTTGTTTCTGCTGCAGACACTGCTACTTATGTTACTGTTAACACTGCTGCAGTACTCGTACACCAGTCTTAGTACTGTTAGTACTGTTACACTGGTTAGTACTGTTACACCTGTTAGTACCGATTAGTACTGATAGTGCCTGTTTGTTGTGGTAGTACCTTTTAGTACTGATAGTACCTGTTGGTACCTTTTAGTACTTATAGTACCTGTTGGTTCCTGTTCATACTGATAGTACCTGCTGGCACCTGCACTTACAGTGTGTATTGAGCGTGTGTGTGTATTTCTCCTTCACCATTCGGTTGTGTGAAAAGTCGTTTCTTCAAACTTCTTCTTTCTCAAAGCTTATTTTCATCACACTAGGAAGTGCCTAGTGTGAAAGGGAAACTTTCAGAAAGAGTGTTTCCTCTTTTAGCCTCTAGATGGAGCTGTTTGTTCACCAGACTCAGCTGCTCCCGCTGTCAGTGGAGGGTGAACATGTGTGCGTGTGCGTACATAGAAACAGTGAGAAGTGAATATCTACAGCAGCTGGAACTTATTTTTTTCTCTTCTTTCTGTGAATTTTCAAAGTTGGAAACTTAACATGTGAATTTACAGGAATATCTGGGAACAACTGGAATAAACCTGGAATTTACACAACTGAAATAGTTGTATTTGTTTCCTCCATCACACACGCACACACGTTGCTGACTGCAAGAGGCCACGCCCCTTCCCTCACATGCACAGGTGGTTTCTAGAACCCTGGACTACTGAGGCTACAGGTGGACCACAGAGTGGACCACAGATCACAGACAGTCAGCATCAGTCATGAGGAGTTGTCACTGTGTGTTGTTGTGGTCTTCATCATCTCCTCCTTTGTCACTTTGATGACGAGTTCAGCCAAATAATAATTCATATCAGGAGAGTTTGTGGGAATGGAGTTTGTCCTGATGGTTTGATGACGACAATGACGATGACTATTACTATCATTATTATTATTATGTCTGTAGAATAAATCAGGAAGCTGAGGAACATTCCAGTTTTCTCTCCTTCAAACAATCTCATCCTTCTTAAGAAATATTATTATACACCCGAGCTATAAAGTCAGACATAATAAATATAATGTGTACATATACATATATACACAGATATATGTATATATACATATATTTGTGTATATATACATATATACACAGATGTATTTATATATACATGTGTATTTGTGTATATGTGTATATATAAGCTTGATTAAATTGGAGATACATCTAAAATAGAGTTTACTTTAACACAAAGTCATTTATAGATTTTAGGTAATGGAGTGTATCTGGAGTAGATGTGATGTAGATTTGAATAATTACATAATTCTAGGACTTGTAAATGACCTGTACAACTGTTTAATTTATTTTTATTGAGCTAATTAATGTTCACGCTCTTTGTAGCTGCTGAACAAAGTCATTTCCCTGCAGGATAAATGAAGTATTTGTCATTGTGACAGTGAACACCAGCAGCTGATCAAAACCTGCTGACGTGTAGAATGAATTCAATCCTCCTGAAGATGATGATGATTCCAGCGCTTTGAGATTTAAATGTTCAAACGTGTTGCACTTACAAGAGCATGAAAATCAGAGATGACCAGTTGTTTGTTTTTCTAATTAATCTGACAATTAGTCATGTCTTCCTGAAACTGTCAGTGAGTCAGCACATTTCACAGATGATGTTTCTGCTCCAGTTTGATAAACTCATCACATCAATTCACGAGCCAGCTGGCTGTTGATCCTTCACCTCACCCTCTCATCACCCTCTCATCCTCTCGTCCTCCTATCTCAGTGATTGTCTGGATGTTTGAGGCGACAGCTGGAGAGAGTGTGCAAACATACATGTCAGTAGTTTCTCTTTATTATGTAATTGAATAAGGAGTCCCGGTGGTCCCATAGAGACTGTTTGAAGAGCACTAGGTGGCGCTGCACAATTCCAACCGCTGCTTGTATTTTGTCCGTTTCAGTGAGAAGAGGAAAATTAAAACACGGAAAATGACAAAGAGACACGTTTCCTGTCCGACGATGAAATGATATCAAATTACAGAAAACGGTGTCCAATTATGTCGAAATAAATCCAATGATAAGTCGCGTTCAAACGGTGAATGTTTGAATCCCTGAGGTGATGTCAGAGGAACACAGCAGTGAATAAGGCTGAGATCAGCTCCGGTGAGCGACGGGAAATCTGTTGACAAATTTAAAGGACAAAGAACGGTTCTTAACGTGTTTTTTTTTTTTACATTTCTCTAGTAAATCATTTCAACCTCCTCTTTTCCTGAGATGTTTTAATTAAACTTTTGCAGGCTAAAAAAAAAACTGAAATTAATGATAACGTGAAATCTGTTTCCAACGTGAGAACAATAAAGAACAATAAAAAAACACCATTTGCTAATTACAATAACTGACAATTACTGTTTAAATTCAAATGTGTAAGAACGGAGCGGGCCGGTGGGTATATTTAAATAGAATGTTCGATGGTAAACGGGTGGATGTGAAGTTGACCGGCTGATGGAGCAGAGGCCGCAGAAACATCACATGATCAGCAGAACGCCACAGGATTATTTATTCAGCATTCTTCAGCCGACCAAATTTTAAAAACAGATTTTTTTTTCTTCTCACGACTCCACAATGAACCGAGTCTTTGACGGATTCCCGTCGGTCCTTAGAGCAGAGCAGAAGTTTGTCAAAGTCCAGAAACTTCCGAGACGCTCCGTCAATGAGCCGCCGAGCGGGAAAGTGCGTCTGATCAGAGACGACGACAAGAACGGTTAAATAGAATCCACCACAGTCCACGAGTCCACCAACACGTGAATCAGCTCGGATACCTACGAGAGTCCATGTACAACTAAAACACTCTATTGAACACCCCACGGCTCGGGCTACCTACGGTATGTACACACACACACACACACACACTCACGTCCCGCTTCATAAAGTGCCACTTTGCCGGAAACGTTCGGAACTTTCTCGCAGCTCCTGGTTCCGGCGCGCGTCTGCTCGGTGCTTCCGAGAGGACACCCCGGTGTGCGGGTGTCCTCCCCGGTCCTCCTCCCCGGTCCTCGCCCAGCGGCGGGAGGATTAGAGCCTGTTCATGCCCCCGCCCTGGCCGGCCTCCGGTGGGTGCAGCAGGTCCGGGGAGTGGCACGGCGGGCTGCCCGGCGCGCTGTGCTCACTGTCGGTGTCGCTGCCCCGCTTGCCGCCGCTGCCCCCGGACCCGGCGGAGCCCCCGGCGCTGTGAGTCTTGACGTGTTTGCTCAGGTGGTCGCTGCGCATGAACCTTTTATTGCACACCGGGCAGGCGAAGCGCTTCTCCCCGGTGTGCGTGCGTAAATGTCGCTGCAGCTCGTCGGAGCGTGTGAACCGTTTCCCGCAGAAGAGCCAGTTGCACACGAAGGGCCGCTCCCCGGTGTGCCACCGCAGGTGCGCCTTCAGGTGCGACGTCTTGCCGTAAACCTTCCCGCAGCCGGGGATGTGGCAGCTGTGCAGGCCCTTGCGGCGGAGGCTGGCCCCCGCGGGGCCCAGTCGCTCCGCCTCCTGGCAGTTGGGGCAGTCACAGGTGGCTCTGCCCGAGTACCGGCGGGCCGACGATCGCGGGGAACCCGCGAGGGACGCGGGCGGACCCCCGGACAGCATGGTGCCCCCCGCGCCGGCCAGCGGAGAGGGGCTGGGGTCCGGGTAGGCCGGTAAGACCGGCTTGAAGCCGTCCATCAGGTGCTGACCGGGGGTCAGCATGTGGGGGGAGGGGCTACTGCTGAAGGCCGAGTGGCTCAGGGGGGGGTAGTCAGAGTTGTATCCGCCCAGGGGGGAGTGCAGGGCCGGCTGCAGGCCGCCGGAGTGCAGTGCGGCCCCGTTCGGGTTCTGCACGTCGATCCATCCCGCGCCCACGTCCCACCAGGCGGACGCGCCGGTGCCCCCCACCTCCCCGGGGTGGGACGACTTGAACCAGGACTCGTAGGGGTGCGCCACGCTCATCCGGGGGTAGATGCCCTGCAGACCGTCCGTGTGCATTTTGGAGATGAACACCGGCTGGTGGCTGGATTCCTGCGAGCTGGTCGGAACTGACGCCTGGAATACCGAGTAGTCGTTCCCAAAGTGGGCCGTGGACGTGGTTCCGGAGGTGAGGGAGAACGCGCTGGAGCCGCTGGAGCTGCTGGTACCAAAAGAGTCCGAGATCCCGCCGGATCCGTTGCGGGACACGCCGAAGCCGGACAGGCCGGATCCCAGGCTGCAGCTGCTGGGGGGGGCTCTCTTCCAGGGGTGGAAGCCCTTCCCGAACGACGCCGAGGTGTCGGACAGGGACGGTGAGGGACTCGGACTCCCGATCTTGTTACATGTTGCAGCTAACATGGCTAAAGGAGTCGATCCGAACCTGGGCTCCTCCTGGGGGGGGGGAGCAGAGGAGTGTGTGAGTGACGGTACGAGTTGAACAGGTTCACACACTCACACACACAGACACACACACACACACACCGATCCTACCTGAACGAAGGAAACAAACTGCGTCAAAGCAAAGTCAGGAAAAAAAGGAAAGCTGCGTGTTTTCACGCACACAACTGCGCAGAGTGGGTGAGAAGGAAGGTTCTAGTCCTCCGGCAGGAAACTCGGACTCACCCCCAGAAGTGAAGTTGCCATCACACACTCCTCTGGATCTCTGTGTTGATGAAGTAGCAGGTTCTTGGAGCTGCTCCTCAGTGACGCGTTCCGCCCATTTCTCTTCTGTTCTACGTCCACTGCCTTTGAAGTGCCGCTGCGACACGGGCGGCCAATCAGCGGCGAGCGTGAGGTCATCAATGGAGGCCGCAGACAGGTCCCCGCCCCCTCCATCAGAAAGACAGCGGAAGAAGGTGGAGGTAAATGAGGAGGAGGTTCTCCCCTGCCTGACTTTACCCCATCACGTGACAGAACCGTCAGGAGAACCTCACTGACAGGACAGCTGCTGGACCTCTGCTCGGGGTCTGTTCAGGTTCTCCACAAGTCAGAGGGTCTTCTCAGGCTCTGCTCAGGTTATTCTACCGAAGTTCTACTCAAGTTTTACCGAAGTTCTGCTGAGGTTCTACTCAGGTTCTGCTGAGGTTCTGTTGTGCTTGTTGTGGGGCCATCAATGATCTCAGTCTTCAGTTTCTAACATTTGAAGTGTTTGAATGTGGCTTTTATCTTCAAATTGACCTTCTCTTTTTTCTACTCATCTCTTCTTTTTCTGGTCTTTCTCCATCTCTTTTCTTTTTGTATTTTTTCGTTACTTTCCATCTGTTTCTTCTTTTATCGTTCTTTCCCTCTTTCCCTTTCTTTCAACCTCTCGCCGCTCTGGTGTGTGTGTGTGTGTGTGTGTGTGTGTGTGTGTGTGTGTGTGTGTGTGTCAGCCGTCAGTTAATATACACAGAGCAAAAAACAGCTGAGTTGTTGTGGATATTAAACTTTCTCTCTAATCGTCTCCAATTATCGTGACAGTTAGATGAAGAGGGAGATGATTCTTCTGCTGTTGGTGTCAAACAGGAGGAGGAGGAGAGGAGGAGGAGGAGGAGGAGGATTTTCTTGTACAATAGTAATAAAAGTCAGATGTCAGTGTGCTGAGCAGTGAACTGATGTTCGAGGTGAAGTGAGAATTATTACAACACATCAGTTGGTTGATCTGTGAACGTTTCATTGTGTTTTCAGTATATATGAGTGCTTTATTTTAGTATTTTATTTTACTTTTATTTCAGTCTTTAAGTACATTTGGGTGTTTTATTTTAGTCTTTTATTTCACTGTTTCAGTATATTTTAGTATTCTATTTTAGTATTTTTTTTAACTTTTATTTCAGTGTTTCAGTATATTTTAGTGTTTTATTTTACTTTTATTTCAGTGTTTCAGTATATTTTAGTGTTTATTTTTGTGTTTTATTTAAGTGTTTCAGTATATTTTAGTATTCTATTTTAATATTTTATTTTACTTTTATTTCAGTGTTTCAGTTTATTTTAGTGTTTTATTTTAGTATTTTATTTTACTTTTATTTCAGTGTTTCAGTATATTTGGGTGTTCTACTTAAGTGTTTTATTTCAGTGTTTCTGTCAATTTTAGTGTTCAGTAAGTTGCAGTATATATTTCAGGGCACCTCCGTACAGTTACGTAAGAGTCCCGTCGGGCGTTAACATTCATCGCCACTGGAGCATAAATTTCATTTGAATTTCAAATTTAATAACGCAGGAGGTTTTTAATCACGCGCAGTTGTATTTGTTTGATATGAACCCGTTCATTGAGGCTCTGCTGACCAGCCTGGTCGTTACCGGACAGGGAAAAGTTAATTAAAACGACCAGGGATTATTCATCACATCATCTGGCCGACACACGTCTCTTCCTTTATTACAGCAGTGATGGATGGAGTCGGACTCCGGTTTCACGTCATTTATCTGACAAACAGGCAGCTTTATTTGTTGCATCGAAATTGTGGCCATTTTCACATTAATATTTCCTCACATTTGTAACACATTTTAAAGTAAGTAATGTAATTTAAGTGGAATTCAATTATCCTCATTTTTATCTTAAATTTAAATGGGATTAACGCGCTGCGGTCATTTTAGCGAAGAAGAAAAAAAATACATTTACATCAAAGCGACGCTTCACACACACACACACACACACACACACACACACACACACACACACACACACACACATCGACCTGTTCGCTCCCGTTCTCCATCATCGGATCTCCGTCCATCGGAGGCGGGAAACGAACGGACGTACCGAGCCGCTGCGCGCGCCTCCTTACCGGACCGGACCGGACCGGACCGAACCGCTGCTCTATGTCCGCGGTGGCGCGTGTCTCTCCGCCAGAGCGCAGCACGGGACGCACCCAGCCGTTCCACTTACTGCTGACTCCCACCAGAGACACACACTGTTCAGGTGTGTAGCTGCGGTGTGTGTGTGTGAGTGTGTGCTGCCAGAAGAACGGCTCTGAGGCGTTTGGACCCTGAGCAGCTCCTAAGGGGACCAGTTGTCCTCTGGTAACAAATGATGCAGCAGCCTGAGCTGGGGTCAGAGGTCAGCGGGGTTGGACGTGGTCATTGTGTGCACAGGTTGTTGTGGAACAGTGAGCCCAGAGGTGACCAGAGGACCAGGCATCAAAGTCACTGAGAAGTACAGGTTAGGTTAGCAAAAGGTCAACTGAGACCAGTCACACACCTCTGAGGGGCCGTCGGGGGACACGGGGGACGGGGGGGATGTGTGGCTGCTCACACTGTACCACAGACATGGAATGAGGCATGACTGACAGGGGCAGAGTGGACACAAAGTAGAGCTCCATGTTTTTTGGCTGAATTCTGACACTTGATAAAAATAGATATTTTCACCTGTTACAAATGTCATCAGTGTATGAAAGAATGAACACGGGTTGTAACAGGTTGGTGTTAGGGCTGGGTGTTGAGGGTTAGGTTATGGTTAGGTTTAGTTTAGTCTCAGGGCTAGTCAGGGTTTAGTGTTAGGGTTTAGTCTTAGGTTTAGTCTAGGATTAGTTTAGGGTTTAGTCTTAAGTTTAGTTTAGGGTTTAGTCTTAGGTTTAGTCTAGGGTTAGTTTAGGGTTTAGTCTTAGGTTTAGTTTAGAGTTTAGTCTTAGGTTTAGTGTAGGGTTAGTTTAGGGTTTAGTCTTAGGGTTAGTTTAGGGTTTAGTTTAGGGTTCAGTGTAGGGTTAGTTTAGGGTTTACTCTTAGGTTTAGTTTAGGGTTTAATCTTAGGTTTAGTTTTAGGGTTTAATCTTAGGTTTAGTTTAGGGTTTATTGTAGGGTTAGTTTAGTCTTAGGGTTAGTTTAGGGTTTAGTCTTAGGTTTAGTGTAGGGTTAATTTAGGGTTTAGTCTTAGGGTTAGTTTAGGGTTTAGTGTTATGGTTAGTATTGGTTTAAACTGTTTAAACCATTGAAGACCACTCAGGGTTCACCTTCAGGGTAAATCAGTATGTCTTTGAACGCAGCAGCTGTGATAGTTGGGGTTAGTGGAGCTGCAGGCCACTAACCCACTGCTGGAGGACGGGAACTTGAGGATGATGCATGTGTTCACAGCAGGCTCCAAAATACCAGAAAAAGTCACTTTTGAAGACGATTTATCGCTCGTTTAGTCGCTAGGATCTGAGGATTCACTAAATACAGAGAGTAAGTTGCTAAGTTAGCCAAACAGTTTCAGTGAAAGTTTCGTTTTCAGTCACTGTAAATAAAATGCTCTGTCAATGCAAAATGTCCAGAAATCAAAGTGATGCAATAGATTTTGGAGTTTTCTCAACTCCCCGCCTCCCCCCCTCCCTCCCTCCATTTGATAGGGATGGTTGAATCTCCATGTATTGATGTATTTCTAAAGGAGATGTACCGCAGATGTACCACCTGAATGGATGTTTGTGTCACCCCGTTCACAGACAAATCAATGTATTGGGTGAAGTGTTCTGAATCACTGACTGAAAAGATTCGTTTCACAGTTCGGCTGAGTGCTGCCGTGGACTGCTGCAGGTGAATCGGATTCATTGGTTCGTTCCCTGTGAACGAGTCGACTGACACGAGGGATGGATGGAGGGATGGAGGGCTGTTGGTGTTTTCTCGGTGCACCAGTAGGTTGGAAAGAGCAGATGTCCTTCTGCACATTGAGCTGCCAAGTGCCCCCCCCCCCCCCCACACACACACACACACACACACACTCTGACAAAAGATGTTCAGGAAGCTTCTCTCTGCCTCGATGAACCTCAGTGTCTGCAGCTCTGGCAGCTCGCTCCCACTCAACAGGAGCTGAGGAGGTGCAGCAGAGTGTGTGTGTGTGTGTGTGTGTGTGTGTGTGTGTGTGTGTGTGTGTGTGTGTGTGTGTGTGTGCGTGCTGAGTCATGTCCTGTATAAAGTCAGGTGAATAAAATGAGCGTTAACAATCAGCAGCTTCTCCTGGAATCATTGGACAAAAAAAACTTTCTCTTCCTTTCATGATTCATGTTTGTCTGTAAATAAAAACCGAGGCAGAGCCCCACCCTCACACACCCAACCCCCCAGAGGTCACAGTTCACATTAGATGTTGGATCAGTTCTGGTCCTCACAATGAAAGCTTCAGACGTTTTAACTGTCTCCAGAAGAAGAACTTGTTGGTTCACGTGGAAACAGTGTGCATGGTAATGGGTGTGTGTGTGTGTGTGTGTGTGTGTGTGTGTGTGTAGCATGTCTCCCTGAAGGTAATTGTCTCTGAAGTGACGAACGTCCTCCACGTGCTGCTGCTGTCACCTGACGGTTCTGTCATGTACCTGTGAAGACGAGCTGCTAATGATCCATGTTTGCGGCTGTCAGTCAGCTGAGGTCGTTGGAACGGAGGTCAGACGGCGACAGGAAGTTGGTTGTCTCTGTCTCTGTCTGTGACTGTGTGTGTGTGTGTGTGTGTGTCTCTGTCTGTCTCTGTGTCTCTGTCTGTGCGTGTGTGTGTCTCTGTGTCTGTGTGTGTCTGTGTCTCTGTGTCTGTGTGTGTCTGTGTGTGCTCTCAGAGGACTCACCCAGTGAAGTACTTTGGATTAGCTGCTTGTCAGCCTCCAGTAATTATCCTGTGCCGACATTCCTCCTATAGAGAATGGCAGTGCGGGTGTTTGCCTGTCACCTCTCAAGTGTGGGTGGAGGAAAGCGTCGAGAGGCGCGAGACAACAGAGATGTTTGCTCTGCTCTTGTGTTTGTTGGCCTAGCGCAAACACACGTCCTCGTGGCGCGTCCGGCGTCAGTGGCCAACGTGTGATGAAACGCGTCCTGACATCGGCGTAATGAGCGAGCAGCGGCCGTGTGTATTGTGACATACCAATCTGTTAGAACATGTGTTATTTCATTTGGTGAGAGGATCACGTGGCTCTTGGCATCTTCTTTTGGAGAAGTTTCTGGAAGCTTTTCGTGTTCAGCAGAAAAACCACAAACACACTTTAATTAAGAGCTGTCCGATTTCCCCGAGGGGATGTTGTCCTCTTCCATTAACTTAGTTTATCATATAATAAAGAGGTTGCCTTGTCCTTCCCGACCCAGACGATTGGTTTTAATCAGCCAACAGGCCTTTCATGGCTGATAATTTATGCTAAATTGACAAGGGTGGAGGATCTCCCAGGAAATCATTATGACAAGACTCACGTCTGCTGCTGTCACCGTCTGCTTTCAGCTGTCAGCTCGGCTCAGGGACGACAACACAATCCCCCAAAAACGGGAAGGAGAAACGCCGTCTTTCAATCTGCTGGATGTTTCAGGGAGGTTCATGTTCCTCATCGGCCCGAAAGAACCAGCACAAGAACTCCGATGTGGATTAATGATATAGACGCTCAAAGTAAGCTAAACTACAAAAAAATAAAACTGAAAAAAGGTAACATGCAGAAAGATAAAATGTGCCAAAAAACAAAAAAACCCAAAAAGAATAGAAAATTCTAAATAAGATCAAATGCGAAAAAAACAAGATAGGTAAACGAGGTTAAATGACAAAAATTAGATTAAATAAAATAGAAAATAAATAAAAATAAATAAAACAATGTAGAAAAAAAAGACAAAATGCCCAAAAATATAACAAAATGACTAAGATGCAAAAACATGACCCAAAATCTGTTGAAAAGATGAACAGGTTGTTTTTCCATAATTGAAAGTAAAAGTTTGAAAACAAAAGCAGATTATTTCTGTTTTGACTTTGAAGTGTGTGTGTGTGTGTGTGTGTGTGTGTGTGTGTGTGTGTGTGTGTGTGTGTGTGTGTGTGTGTGTGTGTGTGTGTGTGATGAGCACAGGCAGATGCTGACACACACACACACACACACACACACACACACACACACACACTTCTTGCTTTGCAATTTAATCACTGTATACCCGGGGAAGTATTGACAGTTGTCCTGTGGAAGCTATTAAAGTTGCTGTCCAAGGTTAAATGAAATTGCAGTTTATCACGGCAGCATTGAGAAAATAAGGGAATGTGTTGATTAATGTGGAGCGTGATCAACACCGGGGTTCATTAGACGATACATCACAGGGGTAATTTAACACGTCAGCCCGCCGCCTGCTGCTCTCCTTCACACTCGGCCTGTTTGTGAGATGAAGCTGCTGATGTTCATCCGTTTGTTAGTCAAACACCTGACCGTTGGTGGGTTTCTGTCGCTTCACAACAATCATCAACAAACGAGGATTTTCATCAAAGCTGCTTGTGGAACGGGCCCCAGGTCCACCTCAGACCCAGTTTGTCCCTGAAGGCTGATCCATGCTCCGCTGCCAGGGCGGCGAGAACACACTTCCTGCCTCTCGTCACATCAGCTGGGCAGAACTCTTTTCTTGTGTGGTTTTCGATAACTATCGCATGAGGCCAAGAAAGATGGACACATCTTCACGACAAATTCACAAAGGCGATACGCCGTTTGGTGGAAAAGAAGAGTGTTGACCCCAGTGGGAAGAAGTCATGTGACGTGTCAGCAGTGGGGGGGACCTGTGAGGACTCCCCAGGAGTCCCCAGGAGTTGTCATGGAGGATGAATCAGTCTTAACCCTTCAGACCCAGTTTGTCAAACTGACCAGAGCTCCTCCACACTCCTCCAACGTCATCCAGCCTCCTACAACTTCCTCCATCCTCCTCCACCCTCCTATAACTGATTGCTGATCAAGAACAAACTGCTGATTTGACCATCGTCTTCTTCCTCTTCAGCTTCTGGAACGTCTGAAGGGACTGAAGGCTTCTTCTCTTCCTCCCCCTCTCCTCTTCCCTCCTCTTCCTCCTCCTCTCTTCCTGCTCCTCCTCCTCTTCCTCCCCCTCTCCTTCTGCTCTTCCTCTTCCTCTTACTGCTCCTCCTCCTCCCTCCTCTTCCTCCCCCTCTCCTTCTGCTCTTCCTCTTCCTCTTACTGCTCCTCCTCCTCCCTCCTCTTCCTCCCCCTCTCCTTCTGCTCTTCCTCTTCCTCTTACTGCTCCTCCTCCTCCCTCCTCTTCCTCCCCCTCTCCTCCTCCTCCTCCTCCTCCCCCCTCCCCCTCCCCCTCCTCCTCCTCCTGCTCCTCCTCCCCCTCCTCCTCTCTCT